>JAGYYO010000139.1:0-13380 GCA_021441625.1 Diophrys sp. 3 WChen-2021
GCCTTGGCTCCTGAGGCAGACTTTAAATGAGATTAATTTAATAACCCTCATTTAATAACTTTGTATAATAATTCAAATCTAGCTGTAAACTCCAATAATCTCTAAAGTGAAAGGTTTGGTTATCTTAATATGTATGAGATCTCCATTAATTGTTTTAACTTTCTCATAAATATATTTCTTAGGAATCCCAATTGCTCTTCCTCTGTAATTCTAGTAGAGAGTCTTGGTTAGGTTATATTGGAGGTATTTAAAGTCTTCTTCCTTGTCTAACCAAGTCTCTGTTAGAATTGCTATTTAGTTTGGGTTTCTGATTAACTGGTCCTTGATATATTCTTTATTTTGTTAGGATTTAAAACTGCGGCAGTTCCATAATAACATATTCTAATAGTGTACTGGGTTTTGCCATAATGGTCTCTCTAATTAAGTTCCTTAGCTACTAGTTTAGTTGCCCTAGTTTTAAGGAACTTCTTGAATGTTCTTATTTCCTCAATAAGGTCTCCTCTAATATTTAATATTGTTTCTATTTCTCTTTGGTTCCCGCTATTGAAACATTTCCTTGTATTAGAATAATCTCTGCTTTCAGTTCTTGGTCTATCTTCCAACACCTCAAAGTCTCTATGGATTGCATCACTTATTACTTCAATTCCTTGACTATTTTAACTAAATCTCTCCATTTACTATATCCTTTTATTTGAAATTTGAATAGTCTTCTTTTGTTAGGGTTTGCTTATAGAACTAACCCAATCCATATCCTACTTCTTGTATTCAAATCTGTTATTGGTTTCTGAAATTCCTGTTGATAGCTAAAGCTACAAGTCTTCTAGTATATTATCGAATTCTCTAGCTGCATAGATCAGTTCCTGGCACTAGTGTTATCAGATTTGTTTCGCTTCTGAGTGCCTGTCACTAGTAATTATTGCTTTAAATTCTAGAGTATCTTTTTTAGAGTCTTTCAAGGACTTTCTATTATACTAACTATAAGATTTTATTGTATTTAAGATTCATTTTGAACGGTGTGCCAGGCCTGGATTCCCGCTAATTTCTCACATTGGAATCTTTCGATGGAGTTCTTCATAGACTCAAGTTAAATTGCAAGTTCCTGCACGTTACTGACTTCAGAAATCCCATCTCTTCTTATAGCTTCTTGACGCTTAGATATTATCAATTTCTTTCTTCAGTTCCAGAGGCTTAACTGTATATTAACATCTTAGACTCCATTGGCCTTCTGGAATTTTTAGCATATAAACCTGGTCTCTCTATACAATCCATACAATGAAAGAGTCCACAGTTGGGACGTTTGTCACCTTACTCCTTGTAAGCGCTGCATGGTTGGCAGAGATTTAAAGATTATTCTTGATGATTTTCTGCTTCATTTGATCAAGTGTCATTTGTCTTTTAAGTGTTTTTTCTAATTCAGTTTGTCAATTCTCAAGAAAGAGAAAGATTGTTTATTCCATATTTAATTCAGTTCTTAAAAAATCATGAAGTTGATCAAGAGAACAAAGCTCTACATGATTTATGAACACATCTTATAAATAAAGGAACATCAGGAAGTCGTAAAAATAATTGGAAGAAAACATGGAGAGACTCAAGATTGCTTAAAAAACTGGGACATTAGTTTAATCATGAATCAAACAAAAATGATATTGCAAACAATCAGTAACTGGAAATAACACCTGTTCAAGCCATAAACAGCACACTTAACCAAAATATAAACTACATATACAACATAGAGAAGCAACACTGTAATAAGGACTAATTAAAATAATTGAAGAAGTCTACCTAATATCATCAATCCAACACATATCTCAATACCATATTGAATCTGAGATAGTTGACAAGGAAGTAGTGATGACACTCATCAGAAGAATAGATAAGAATATAATAGAACATCTAAGAACATTGAGAAGGTGCAAAACGAGAATACCTTACCAAGAAACCACTGTAAAATGTAGATAAAATATAAAACATGAGATTATAAAATCTCCAAAGAATAGAACCTGACAATGAATGAAAGATAAATAAACAAATGACAATTATCAGAATGAAAGAAGCTCTAAGTAATAGACAGAAACAGTTGTCAATTGAAGAGTTAGAAGGTCAGAGACTGACTGAATAATACTAAGCAACTGTATAAAATGATTTACTATATAAGAAACAGATAAAATACTAATGTAGATACATATGTAATCTAAAGGTACATCTGGTGTGCAATTTAATAACAGAAAACATGATGAAGAATCAACTGGAGGGAATGAACAAGTGGAACTACAACGATAAACAGGTGAGAAAGGAGATGTGAGAAGTAGAGAGAATGTGAATTATCATTACATCATTAAAAGTAGACGATGACAAACATGTCTAATTACATTAATTTAATTATAAAAGGAATGAGAAGCACACTCATAAGAAGTGATGATCAATCAAAATAGAGATGAGCTAATGAAAGTAGGGAGGGAGCAGGGACATCTAAGAAAAGGAGATAGTCAATACTCAATGGAAACACTAGGGAGGGAGATAGGACAACTAACAATGAGAACTATACAAAATGTAGTGAAATTTAGACAATTGAATTAATAATCTAAAGAAACAAGGTTTAATATGATGAATGTAATAGCAATAGAGTAGGTGATTGTATAGGGGATAGAGGGAGAAAAGGGAACTATCTTCTTATTCAACTTAAAGGTCATCAAGATCAACTATTAGTGATGACCTTTTGAGAAAAGTAAGGTTTAATATCATTCCTATTGTAGAGATTCTAGTGCACCAGAAAGAAGATAGATTGGGAGAAGTGTATCAGAGAGTTAAAGAGAGCAGTGGGAGCAGGTTTGGAAGGAGCATCTATGTGATCGTGTATGTGTATGCTAGTACAGTATGCATGTAGAGTGTCTAGACTTATTAAAGAAGAGATAGTGTAGAAGGTCATAATTTAAGCAAACAACAATTGGAGGGAACCACCTCTAAAGAATGTATAAGTACATAGAGTTGATCATCAAAGGAGTCATCACCATGCTAATGGACCAGAGAACAATGCAGTACGGGATTCTAAAGGGAGAAAACGCAAAACTGCTATCCATATCTTAACATATTGAATCTTTCAACTAATAAACTGTGAGATATCAAAGCAGTAATATCTCTTGAGACTAAAAAAATTATATCGAAAAGGAATACAATTCCTTCCTGGAATCAATAAAATAATAATAATAAGAGAATGATTGAATGTAAATTGATATTCAAACAAGGAGCTCCTAGATAGAAATAATAACATACAGTAAAGTCTCAGCAGGAGAAAGAGATAGTGAAGGGTTAGATCTAAAAGAGGATGATGAGACAATTATATAATCTATCAGAAAATGGATGGAACAGAAATACTAATCAAAACCACTTAAGATTAAACTCTATGACTTGTATTTATTCTAGGGTAATTTGATGATCCTTAAAGCAATGGGTGAAACAAAGGAGGAAATATGAGAAAGTAGGAAGAAGAGGTGACCTGTAGTCAGAAGTATTAGAGAGATAGAGAAATAGAGATCTCGATCTTGGAGTAAAGTCTTAATTACTAACAAAGTAAATCATAGGATGAAAAAGCAACTTAGATGAAGGTAGAGATTGCTAAACATAATCTGGGAATCCCACACAACATTACAATTGATAAAGCACCATTGATGAATCCAGACTCTGATTGAATAGAATAACTAACAGCATCCCTTCGCTTCCCTCTCTGAATGTGAGGGATGAGAAGGGAACTTACTGCCAGATGAGCATATAGGAATAATCCATAAGCTGATCCTACTTGAAATAACATGAAAATAAAGAAGAAATCAAGATTGAGGAATCTCATAACAATTCTTGAAATCTAGAAGAACAACATAATATAAAAATCATAACTTGCTACTCCAATTCTTTACGCTTCTTCTATTAAGGACTGTAGGAACTTAATAACCTAAACCTTATTAATTCTTATCAGATTAATATTAATTGAGATCTTTGTTATTATCCTTGTAGATTTTTGAGAAATACCTCCATTCCCCTACTCTTGTGTGTTCTCTGAGCAGTTTCTTCAGAATATGGCTAAGCCTTCCTAAGGCATTGACTTGATTTAAAGTGTTAAGACTTTTTGGTCTTTAGAAAGGACCAGAAAGTCAAATTCCTTTTTCAAAGAATTTTCTAAAGAAATAAATTAAAGGTATTTAATATGCATTTAATTAAAAACTATGGGTCCTTTAATTAGACTTAAATTCTTCATTTGAAGAACCAGATCTTGAGGAAATACCTAACAGATTTCGAGATATCTTGTTCTCGTAAGAGGACCCTTTCTGTATTGTAAATGTCACATACTTTCATTGATTTATTCTTCCATATTTTTAAGAAACAATCTCTAGGTTCTCCTTGTTTTTATCGATCAGAGTCTCTGGTCTTGCCTAATGAACAAAAAGTCTAACAATCATATACAGGCTTTTAGTCAGTTTACTCCCTTAAGAAACTCAATCAAAAGATAAACAAAATATAGGAAGACTTTTTGCTCCTTATAAAGGATCAGAAAGTAACAATCTTTGCGATTAAAATTAAAGGATTAAACTAATAAGGTTTTTACTTAAATCGATCATGAGGGAACATTTAACAATGGATTGACTACTAAATGATTAATATAGCCCTGTAACATTTTCATAATGGGGTTTTATATAATATTGGTACAATTAATCAATATCAAATCATCAATCATTCAATCTACTCAGACACTTCTTGGCTGACAGTAACCTCTAAGGCATAGGCATGATCGATTATTGGACAACACGATGAACTAAAACTTATTCCAAGAGCAATAACCTTACCTCTTCTTTGTTATTTACTTCTCGATGAACATTTGACACTTTGATGCGATAATGATCTCTTAAAGGTTTACAAATAGGAGAATAGTTGAAAAGAGAGCTCATTCAGAAATGAAAAAGAGAGTTGAGGTATAATACTTTCAGAGATTATTTAATATCTAGAGTATTCCTTTTACTTGAATTAAGAAGATCCTCTAAGCAGACTCAGAGCTTTATTGAATGTTTGGTTAGAATCATTTCATGAATGTTGAATGACAGTATCCTTTAAAAGTGTCCAGCGGAATGAATTACATTAATAATGAGTGGAGTTAGTAGCTTTGAGGTTTAGCTTAGAAGGATATTGAAGAAAAGATTAGCTTAAAATGAAAAAAGATATTCTAATTAAAATTGGTAATTATATTTACAATCTATTGTTTTATTCAGCACATGCTAGTCAATCCATAATAACTTAAATCCTAAAATCAATTACACAATTACAACATAGACTAATCCCCTCCCCCAACACCTTAAACCTATTTCCCTCCCCTCCCCATTACCCACCTCTTAATCCTTCTTTGAACTCCCTTACATAAGTCATTTGAAAGTCCTAAGATAATCAAAGATAAATACCAACCAAGAGAAAGGTCAAATCTTCGCTCAATCATTCCCTGCCCATCAACACCCTCAGACCATCCATAATTAGACATCAAATCAGCGATATAGAAAACAACATCAGATCCATTAAAAAAGACAAAAGACAACAAGAACCCCCTTCCAGCCAAGACCCAGCACCCAGAAGTACTTTCAAAATGACTTTCAAGATTAACACCAATCTTAAGAAGACACATTAAGTGAATAATTTATAACTAACTATCTAAGTCATTTAAGAGTGTTATATTCAACTCTTCATTCCTCTACTTAGAACATTAGTACATTCTACTATGTCTATTTAATGAGAATATATAATAGAAGAATACGAAGAAGAGAGATTAGGTGGAGGGAGAGATGAATCAGAGGAAGGATAAGGGGAAGGAACAGAGAAGGCAGGGTAAGGAGAGGGTTTAGGGATATTTGGGAAAGTAGAAGGGTGGGAGAGTGGAAGGCAGTGGGGAATTAGAATAGGGGAGGAATTTGAAGAAGGGTCTAAGATTAAATAAGAAATGTGGATTGGGAATTGGGCAGAGCAGGGATTGATATATTTATAGTTAAGGTCTTCTGGACACTCTACTAGATTAATTCCTTAATCGAAAAGATAAGTGTAAGAAACAATCCTAATTGGTAACTCTGAGGACCAAATGGCTAAATGATTGAAATTCCTTGAAGACAGATGCAAGAATTAAGAAAGAATAATAAATGTGCCTAAAAGAATATTACATTAAGACAACAAATACCCCTCACATTGAAGCTACACATACTTATACTAAGATCCATTCAGGTCCTCTCATCCTGATCTTGGTACTTGTAGGAGAGTGTGTGCAAAATGTCACTTATTCCTAAGATAAGAAATAGAAGAAAAGAAAGCTCCCTGTTGCTTAAGAGATTAAAATCATAAACAGAGGTTTTCCTATGCTATATCTCAGCTTAGAAGAGAGGGTTGAATATTTAAAGTTTCATGAAGATATTAATATTTCCATGATGAGTATTCTATAAAATAAAAGTATCAATCTATATACTATTCACCATTAAGCAAGTTTCAATACAACCAACAGGTCATGTGCGAGAACAGAGTATCTTTCGTAAAGTCGGTGATGCGGCTCCTCTATCATGGTGAGAGAGTGTTATTCTTGGACGAAGTCTTATTCAATGTCACGCATAAATAAAAGCAACTTGATTTAAGATAGGAATAAACTCAACATGCCGACACAGAACTCAAAATCCCCTGTATTCGCATTGGTTGGAGCACTCTCGGATAAAAAAAAGTTAGCAAGTATTCAGATAGAAGGCAAAAGCATTAACTCGGACAATTTCTTAGATTAAAATAAAGTTCATATAACCATGTCGTTATGGACAACTTAAGCGTACACAAATCAAGATCAGTGCAAGCAAATTATAAGAATTGAAAGTCAAGGTTTTACTTCATCATATTGTTCTGAAATGAATGGAGTTGATGATTACTGGAGCTTACTAATGAGAAGATTCAGAAAACTTAATATTCATAACAAGTCAAATCTGAATAAGAGTACAATTAAAGCAGCAAATAAAGATGTATTCTTTCTATAAACAAAGAGAAGGTGCAAGGTGCATTCACTCTTCTTTGGCGTAAATATTGGGAGACTCTTAAGGGATGTAGAAAATAAATATAATTCACTCAGTTTTTAATTGGCGTTCCTCTTTCTTGTCTTATTAACTAGTTACCCCCTTCTTTGCTTCTTTTGATGTTTTATTTCTTCTTCTGCAGCTTTATGCGCCACCTTCATGCCTTTAATCTTAGAATCAAGAAGCCTTTCTTTTCAACCATTAATTTATGCTTTCATTTAGTGTTGTTGTAAATATGGAATAATGCATCTGTCTCTTTTCTTCTTCTCATTCCTGTGAGGTAAACCATCCAAGAAACCTGGTTGTATTTTAATGGTCTTGTGCATTCTTAGCTTTTCAGGAATGTCCTGCTTACTAAAGATTTAATTTTGAAGGATCATTAGTTGATATGTACCTTTGTAGCCAATTCTTGTAAGGAGTATTAGTTTGTCATCCTAAGTTTTGGCTTTTCCTCTGAGCTAAATCAGTTGCAGATCTTGATTAAAATGTCTTTACTAGGAGGTTCAAGACAGTTTCTTGTGAGGCATTATCCTTGATAATGCTTCCATCCACCAGACTAAGACATAGAAGGAGTTCTGCAGGCTTTCCAATGTCAAAGTTCTCTTTAACGCTCCACATTCTTCAGATATACAACCAGTTTAATATTCTTTCTCTAATAAAAATGAATGTGAAATTGTCTCAAATATTTAAACATAAAGTGTTTGAAGAATTTAATTAAACTAGTGAATAAAAGGTTGAGTCGATATTAATCAGCGTTTGGGTCCTCAACAAAAGCCGACGTTCTTCGGGATCGATATTATCGGCACCTACTATTGTTATACATAAATAGGGGGTCAGGTAAATAGCCTGGACCCTTAGGCTTGCGAGATAAAGAACGACGACTAGAAGGGTTAGGTTCCTATCGGGGACTCTCACAATCGACTTTGGTAGATACAAAAAGTCCTGCCCTTCGGACTTCCCCTCCAAAGACACCACCATTATCAATTAATTAAATGGTTTAATGAATAATGTTTGTTCTCTTCTGAACTGAACTAGTGAATAAACAACATGAAGAATGTGCATGAGACTGCAGAGCAGCCTCTTTCCTTGGAGAGTGAAGTACGGTTCCTAGAGCCCCTCGTTCTTAATGGTGCCAATTGCATTCTCAACTCATGTAAACTTCGAGCACTCGTTGCTCTAAATTCTCCCCCTATTGCCTTCATATGTTTAAAACAGTCCAGATCTGACTCAGGACATCAAGAGATCAGCTCCTCTTAAATGCGGTCTAAAGCTAACTTCGAGAACGTTGCTAATTTTTTAATCGTTAAAGAAACACCAACAATGGAGAGCGACTAACAAGGACTGGGAGGACGTTGTCCCCAGCGATTCTGGATAAAACTCCATTGATATTTCTAGGGACTTCAAACGTCTCTTTAAGAGATGCACAAATTCTTGCCTTCTATTAGCTCTTACTAAATCAACCTCAAGCTAGCCAAAATCAAATAACTAAAGCATGATCTTAACTGATTCAATATAACATGAAGCAAGCAAGAGCACTTTGTTGTGAGATTGAGTCTCTGTAAAGGCAATGTATTCCCCTTGTTTGAGATTATCCAGCAATAAGAAGATCTTAGCTTGCATTGAATAAGTTAAGATATTAGGAGACTAATGTAACAATCTTGAATCACGTTAATTTAAGAGAGCGGAGAGATCTTGAATCTCCTCTATTAATGATAATACTGATTATTCCTTTAAGATTTAAGAAGATAAGGATGAAGAGGTAAAACAAATAGATATTCGGATCAAAAGTCTCTTATCAGACAATGTGTCTAACTTCTCCAAGAACACATTACTGAAGAGTAAAATGTCTTACTAAGATTATTCAAATTAAAAGACACATCCACAGGAATGAATCATTATACGACAGGAGACAACAGAAACCCCCTTGAACAGTGAATATTCATACATCGCATATATCTTATTACTTTTAATCAAGAAAAGAGAGAAACTGACTGATTCACAACCATAAAAAAATTTTGCTAACAAGTCCGAAGGACAGGAATTTTTGTATCTGCCGGAGTCGACTGTGAGGGTTCCGTTAGGAACGTAACCCTTTAATTAGAAGTTCTTTATCTAACAAGCCTGTGGGTCCAGGTTATTTACCAGACCCCACTTATATGTATAACAAAGTAGTTTTTATTCTATCGGTGCGTATGATATCGATCCCTAAGAACGTCGGGTTAGGTTGAGAACCTAAACGCTGATTAATATAATCTCAACCTTGCCTTCCTTAGTTAAAAGAAGAAAGAGCCAGAACTCTCATTGCCAACATCGGCTAGATGGAAGGTTTCGAGGGTTAAAGGTTTTTGGCAACCTGTCTGATTTCTATATCCAATATTTTTAACTAATTGGATTAAATGGAGTCTCATCTACTAAGATAATAGTTCACCTAAGTTTACTAGCTTAAATAAATTATCTCATTACTGTAGCTCTAAGAAGTACTACCCCAAAACCCCAAAGTTCAAGAGTCAATTTTCACTTTTTGAATATCATCTCTTTTATCTGAGATATGAAACATCAATTAATTAATCTGATCATGAAAACCCAACCAAGCTCGTTGGTATGTCTGTGACAAAGTTTCTCATAGCTTTACAGATGTTGGTCCCAAAAGTTGCCCCACTCATTGGAACTCTGGAACTGTGTTTGCTTTGGCTGGGGGGTTAAGGGCGAGTAGCAGGGCAAGCATTTTCCCTCATCTAATTAGATTTTAGGCAAAAATTTAATTAAAGGGTATTGGATTAAAACCTATATTACTTCTGAGGAAAATGGCCATGACCTCACATCAGGGCCATTCAATGTAAGTACTTCCTTGACTCCGGGAGGGAGAGCGATAGGTGGAAATTGAGAAGCCTCTTGCAGAGAAGACTCCCTTAGCCAGGAAGCACTAGTACTTGGAGCTAGTGGCTACTTGTTGCCCTTTTGTCTAATCTTTAACATTTGTGATTGTCGTTAACTTCTAACCCATGACCTCTACTCCTGTTGTATAGATGGGTTCCAGCCTCTGAGGGTTCCAGGGCATTTTGGACCTAAAGACAAGGGCTGGGACTGACTTTGGTGGCTTCCAGTATTAACTTCGAGACTCCATTTCTCTAACGCACCAACTTCTCAGCAGAAAAGGCTGGCTCTTAGCCACTTACTATGGATACAAAGCCTTGAGACTAGTCATCATCCATCAAATGACAAATACTGCCTAAGAAGCTATAGTTAGCTAAAATCAAGAGTCTTCTAAGTTGAGCTAAATTAGATCTGTGAAACATAGACCAAGATAGGGCTTGAGTCCCCTATGAAGCTTGTAATTATCCAGCACATCCAGAACTTCTAGCCTTCTGTCCAAGAGCTAACCAAGACCTTCAGACTATCCAAGACCCAAGCTTCTTAGGAGTGAGAAGGGAATTGCTCTGACCAATTAAGAAACTCTCAACTGATGAAGCACAAGTTGAATTTATCCTATGTGAAGTGCTCAAGATAACACGAGAACAAACTGAGAGAGAATTAGCATTGGATAGCTATTGCTAATAGCCTCGTCTTCTTCAGACATCTATTGGATGGAATGGAGATCATCAACATTGATGAGAGCCTCATCTCCCTTGACACTAACAAGCAATACTCATGAAAGCAGAGAGGAAGCAAAGAGAAGTTCGTCACAGTGAGAAACTTAAAGTCCGTTCAGTTGATCTTAGGCTATTCTAGCAAGGAAGGTCCTATTTTAGGGACAAGCTTGGCATAAACTGTATGCTTCATCTTCTATCTAAGTGAAAGACAATCCTGAATGGAGAAAGACAGCAGTGTCCAAGCATACACACTGCTAAAGAAACAATCTAATACAAAAGAGAAAGGTAAGAGCCTTCCTTCTTAACCACGCTTACCAACCTGAGCTCTCCCCAGTTGAGAGTGCTTTAGCCATTATCAAGGCAAGATCAAGTTCCAAAGAGAGAAGTACTCCCAGAGAATCTGGAGAAAGTCAGACATACAAACCACATCCAAGATTATAAGAGATGTTCTCGTAAACTATCAGATCAGTGGAGTATTGGGGGTCATGAAGATCGCCTACAGTAAGATCTAGAGATTCCTCGAAGAGTAGTAGATAGCTTGATCTTAATGTCGAATCACTTAAATTGTCTTAGTCATTGATCTTCTAATCTAATAGACATGATCTTAGCTCAGAGCAATTCTCAATGACTGATAGTTAGAGTAGGATATTTGAACTAGCTAAGTATATCTAAATTCTTTAGGTGAATGCTATCTTTAAGCTAATAAAGGTCCCAAAGCTTATTATGACTTTTTTGTATCTTGATAGCTATAAGTCAATTCCTCTTGCTTGTTATTGTTTCGCATCCATTGCAATGGCTCCTACTCAGACACACTTATTTTTCATGTCAAAGAGAGAATTACATAAGGGAATAGCCCTATTCATTCCTAGAATCATATCCGCTATAGTTTAAATAGGTTTACATTCTTAAGTATTGTTCTTACAGTATTAAGAACAGGTATGAATCTCGTCTTAGAGATTTTAAATAGCAAATATGGGAAACTGCTGGAAAGAGAAATACAAAGCAGAGAAATCAAGGACAGAGTTTGAAAAGAACCTCAGACAACCAAGGCTCAAGTCGGAAAAGAAGAAGACACAACATATTCATTTCTGGTTTAAGTGATTATTTAATAAAACTTAAAATAATCCGCTTGGGAATTCCTCCTCGCATTTCCAGAAGATACACCTTGTTTCGGTAGTAGTAATTAAATTTCCCAGTGGTCGAAACACAGAACAAATGTGATAAGCCATATTCGGAAGACGGAGGGGAATTAAGCAACCCCTTCCAACCTTCTGACGGGACAGCTCGGGACCTGGTTGATCTCTATTCCTGGTAGAGGTTGGCTGCACTATTACAACACTGAATCCACAGAGTCAATAATTAGAGTTGGTGTTTCGTCAGGTTTTTCACTAGCTCTACCGGAGACACACCCAATTGATAGGGGCTGTTGAAGGGAGTCTAAGCTCCCAAGACACGTAGATGGGGAACCCGACCTTCAATCTCGACAAGATCTATTATGGACCCTTTGGAGTCGCCTGATCTAGGACAGGGATACAGAGGGAGACGAGAGAACATCCAGAGAGACTGCCTCACTACACCGTCTACAGGAGTACTGAAGGCTAAGTTGAGATAAACGAGGAAACATACCGTGCAATTGAATCTTGCAGGAAAAGATTCTAATTTAATTCGTGTATGATGAATTCCTTTAACCTTTAACCTTTATTATAATTTAATTTAGATAGTTAATAAGAGCAATGGAGAAGGTCAACCAAAGATCTTAGCAGCAAAGTTCAAGTCTAAGAACGAACTGCACAAGATACTGACAGTTGGAGGAGGGGCTAATTACCTCCCTTCTCTGGATAACATAGATATCGATTAACTCTAGAAATCTGCCAAGGAAAGAAGAAGGTAAGCCAGCTAGTTCATCTTGAAGGGTAAGGATGCTAAGGTCTGTTCTGTGCCACACTACTAACGATTGAAGGTGAATTATCACTGGGACTTTGCTCATGATGACGCTGTCATTAAGGATTATCTCCTTAAAAGCAAGAAGTAGACTGGCAATGGATCTCCAATCTTGTTAGTTCCTATTGCTTTACCTACATTGTTATTCATTGAGGCTCGAGAACCTAAGCAAAGCAAAAGCCACCCCCTTCCATGCAGAGCTAAGTAGTTATATGGCTTAAGTACTTACCCCAAAACCCCAATACCCCAGAAATATGAAATGACAAATTAACTTAATCTAAGGGTGATGAATCATTTAATGATGGTTCAGACTTAGTCTGTCCATGGATTTCACCCTCAGGATCCATCATGACCTGAAAAAACCATGGGGAAGATTGATTTAATTTATGATTTATGATTTAATTAAATGTGAATTTAATTTCTCCACTAAGTCTTGACTTGGGGAAACATATGTTACTGCTCGTGTTTTTGTTTGTCTGCAACCTGAGCAGGAGGCTGGGCATGGTATATGGATGAGGTACGTGAGGATGGCAACACATCGGGTATAATCTGAGGTAAGTTTTCACTTTATCCAACATCCTTTTTTGGAATTTTTACAGGCCCAGAATTGAACCTGAGGGATGACAATTCGTTAGACATAATCTGACTAATAATCATTAATCAACATGCCATATCATCTCAGGTCATTAAATCATCCTAAAGGTTAATTAAGTTTTTAAGTCTATTGATTAATGATTAATGACAATTATTAAAATAATTTCTATCTTCTACTAGAGCCTAGAAAA
>JAGYYO010000140.1:0-13364 GCA_021441625.1 Diophrys sp. 3 WChen-2021
GACAGCTTGTTAACAATGGCTCCAGACATGATTAACAGACATGTTAATTAAATAAAATGTCACCTCAAAGACTAGACTAGACTAGACTAGATTATGCTTCAGGAAATGGATTGAATATTTCAAAGAATTTGAGACAAATTTCAAATAGAAAACACTTGATAGAATGTTAGAAGACGATATTATATAGAAGATGAAGTTAGATAGGATGCTTAGGATAGTACTAAAGATAAAGAGAAGGAGATTGAGGAAACATTATAGAGCTTAAGACCATTTGTAGAATCACAAGGTGGATATATTTCAGATGGCGTGTTTGATGTGAAGGTGAAGGTAATCACTGGTGTCAGATGGATTCCATAATGTATGAGAGGAATGCTCAGGCCGTATTGCTATCCAAGGAAAGGATAGACCAGACAAGGGTCCTTGCACCATTAAAAAGATAGAGAAACTCGAGAAAACTCTACTTTATTTAGTATAATTTTATGAAGGTGACAGAGAGGATTAATAAATACAAAAGCCTATGAAAGTGTGGAGAGTATAGATAATCTAAGTTAAAAAATTTAAGAATGAAGGACAAATTGTCTTATAAGATTAAGCAATGTATAGCGTAGACTCAATTACTAGAATACTATATTAGATTAAGGAGAAAAAGTATGGGATTTTATCAAGGGTACCTTCAGATCAGATTTAATAACTCTAAATATGTCTTACTAATGTCTTTTATTGTCTCTAACTTCTTTAAATAGAGCAGACCACTAACATTTGCTTAGTCTTTTGCATCACTAAGCAAGGGGAGCAGATTGGATTTGGACATAACATCGACTATAGCGTGATTGAACCCATCAGGATATTAGATAAGGCCAATCATTCGATACTGATTATATGGTGACCACATTAGTACTGTTAACAGGTTAATTAAAAAGCATATCAATCCATGATGCTAACCAAACAATTTAAGAAACATCAATTGGGAACAGTAGGGAGACAGATTACAATGAGGCAAGGAAGAAGACGGAGGCACAAACATGATCTAACAACCAGCAGTGCAAGATACCCCCTCAGGAAGGAATGAAACAGCTAACGGAGAGATTGTGGAAACTTGTTGTCAATGCATGTTGGAGTAGGAGAGAAAGAAGGGGGAAACTAAAAGGGAAAACATTTAGAAGGTCCAATAGCCAGGACAGGAATAGAAGGAGGGAATAGTATGCAGTTTGGGTCAGGAGAAAAGAAGTGGCAAATGGAAGATTCAAATGGGTGAGTAAAATCAAGTGTAAAGAGTAATAAGGGAGAGGCACTGGAGATGTTCAAAGCAAAGGGAGATACTAATAAAGATGCAAGATTAGGGAAGAGAAGATCCCAAGCCATTGTGAGCATGAGTGAGCAGAAGGGAAGGAGAGAGGACCCCCTCGTCTTAAAGGTGGGGTTAATCAAAAAGAACTAAACAGACATATAAGCTGAGGGACAGACACAACTGATAACCATCGGTCCCAACGAGTGGAGAAATGATAAAGAACTTGAAACTAGGGTAATAGAGATACAGGAGGGACACGATGCCGCAGTAGCAAGGATCCTTAGAGTTGACTATACAACGATAAGACAGAGAATGAAGTAACTGGGATTCGGAATGGCTTTCCATAAGCAGAAGGGAGAAGCGACGAAGAATGATACAGTGGAGGAAAACGGAAAGTGATTCATTCATGGCTCTGTAGGATTGGAAGTAAGACTCATTCAGCAGAAGATTAACTAAATGTATAATAAATTTAAATATAAACCCGACCCAATGGGGTCGTTAGAGAAAAGGTGATCACCTCTACAGAAGACACAAGGTGTGTTAAGGTGATAACTTGAAATATCAGATCGGTTGAGAACAGAAGGAATAGGATGGCAACCGTAAAAAGTATAGACAAGGAGATGACTGATTCGTTATGTTACAAGAGATGTGGCATAAGGAGGCTGATAGGAGAGTATATAGGAACTATAAATAGTATGAAACACGACCATGTAGGAGCTAGGGGTAATGATCTTAGTGCGGAATGACTGGAACAGTAGGATAGTTGGAACTTGGTAACACACACATCATGGTAGAGGCGTGGAGAGGAGAAGTAGACTTGTGTGATAATAATGAGTGCCTATCACAATCCAAAAAACAAGGAAGGAGTCTAGGTAATAAACAAGATGATACAGGGTAAACCATTTTTCATTGTAGGGGGGATATGAACAGGGATGAGAAAAGGGTAAGGTAACTAATAAATAGTGGAGATGTGGTTGAAGCCACAGATATCCAAACCAGGGAGATAAGAGCATAGATATGATCGTGACCAATCTTTAGAGTAAAGATGACCCAAAGACATTGGTAGTGGAAAACATTTACCACAATGCCATTGTGGTGACATACAACTGGGAAGAGCTCAGTAAACCAATATATGTGATAAAAAACCCTCAAGAGGGCAGTTACATAGTGGATTAATCAAAATGGAGGAGAAGCGCTCAAGCTATTCCCATACAAACCAATTAAGGAAGCACTTCCGAGAAGAATGTTCTACCGCAAAGTAGACTACACGAAGGAAGAAGAGATACACATGAATACCAAGGAATACGCCACTCTGACAGGACTGGACTTGGATGAACTGGAAAGCGAGAAGATGAAGGTGAAGAACTTGTAGACGAAGAAGCAGGGTAAATTGTTCAAACGAGTACTGGAGGATGGATAAATGCTGGAGAGAGAAGAGGAGTCAAAAAAGAGGATGACTGAGTGTATAAGGGATACATTTACTACCTAACAAATCATGCAACCAATTAAGAGGAGACGAATTTCAATGAGTGAACTGGATAAAAGCACGTTGGATAGGGTGATCCACAAGGCCATAGGGGATAGTATGGATCTCCTACCAGATGAAGTGCGTCAGAGAAAAAGTTAGACTCCTTGTTGAGTAAATGATGACTGGTAGAAAAGAAATTCCGAATTCCGTAGTACATGAGGACGGCTCGTGCTGTTATCCTGTCCAAGGACTGGAGAGAGAACACCACAGTATACAAGACGAGGATACTGGAAATGCACGGACCCATCACGAAGATAATTGAGAGGACAATCTTGTACCTGATGCAACACCTGATAAGGAAGTGGATCGACCTTGTGCAGAGTGGGTTCCAACCTGGCTATGGGACACAGTACAATTTTATGAAGCTGACAGAGAAGATGAAGAGGGATAAGAGAAACAAAAAGGAACCTATGTGGCCACTATTGATGTAAGGAAGGCATACGATAGTCTCAACAGGGAGAAGATGATGATGATAATTAAATTTTAAAAATGTCTTTTTTCCTTTTTTCCTTACTAGTGTTGTCATCTTCACATTCTTTTAGTCCATTGGAAGTTTACCAAAATTAGTATAAGTCACAGGTGACTTTAATTCATCATTTGGTTCATCTTTTGTGTCAGTGGAAACAAGCTCATGTTCGACTACTAGGAAAACAAATAGATTTTTTGGGAAGCACAATCACATGACAGTGTTTTGCGACTCAAGGTGTCAAAAGAAGGGAAGGTTGAAGAAGATATTGATTTGATTGATGTTATAAATGGCAGGCACACAGGAGTCTCAAGAATTAACAATATGAATAGGCTCTTGCTTTCCTTGAGAGCTATTCAGGCATTACCCCTCACCATATCTTTCTCTCTCTCTTCTGGGCTGGGTTGCGCTCTCTACGTTTCCTCTGTCAGACCCTTTTTCAAGGGGAGAGAGCCTTTCGCATTCCACGTCAGTGACAGAGATATAAACTAGGATTAAGAGTTTTTCCTTTTCACTATTGACATAAGAAGTGGCAAGTTTAAAGCCATTATCAAGTTCTTTATTAAATTGTCTGTTTCCATTAAATTCATTCATAGGTTTCTTAGTAAGATATCCATTTCCATCTTTATCAAAGAACTTTCACATTGCATTCATATTATAAAGTCGACAATGACAAGGGTCCATAGAAGGGCAGCGAACATTCGCCATTGATTAATGACATATATTATTCAACAGGGAGAAGATGCTAAGAGTATTGGAAGAGAGCATAGGAGGAATCGGAGATGAACTGTCACAGGAGATGAAGAAGTGTATAGTGTAGACCGTGAGGCAGATATATTAGAAAACGATGATAGAGTATGAAGGAACAAAGATAGAGCAGAGGAAAGGGGTATTCCAGGGTGGAGTGCTTTCACATCTCCTTTTCAATCTATACATGTAGCAGGTGGTGAAAAACGTTCTTGACCAAGTGAGGAAGGAGTGTATACGGCTCTATGGGGACGATGTACTAGTGTACACACACTCAATGGAAGATATGAGGGCATCGTTGGAAGTGATCAAATAGAAACTACAGAAGTGGGAACTGGAAATAGCAATGGAGAAGACGAAGAAGATTACCAATAAATACAGAATGAAGTAGGTAGCAGGAGTGAAGGTAAACAAGGTAATTACCTACCTGGGAGTACCAATAGGGTTCTGGAAGACACACCTCCTGAGGCAAATACATCAGAAGATCAACAAGAGAATCAACTGTGTGAAGTACAAAGCCTGTGGGATAACAATGGGGCAACACTGAGGAAGATGATTGGAGAGGTCTACCTGATGTCGTCACTTATATACTTACTGCAACCACTAGCCAATGCTGAAATGGTAAAGGAATCAGTTGGGCTAAAACTAATGAGTAGGATTGATAAGAAGATACTAGGAATACCAAACCACTTAGAGAATACAACGATGGAGAAAATACTACCCAAACAACATTAGATGACGTGAATGTAATCCAATATAAGGAGAATGACGAGTGAAGAGAAAGCAATGGGACCAAGTATAGACACCAGTGTTATTAGGAAGAGAGAGGCTATAATAAATAGGAGAATGAGAAGGACCTCGAAGCAATGGACCATACTAGCCAAGATCCTATGTAGTAGACTGAATGTGCAGGGAGTGGCTGTCAAGTGTAAATGCGGGGAAATGTGGAACCTGAGATAAAACGGCAAGTGCAACGAGGGCATGAGGAGACCGATAACCAAACTAAATGAGAGAATATGATAATGGAATTTCACTGACAGACAAATTAAATTGGCTATAAGAGAGGCCAATTAGATATGGAAATCCTTGACAAACTCAGACAAAGCGGAACAGGGAAGATGAAGGTAATTACAGCACAGGATATTGCAAAAGACACTGAGAGAGAAAGAATAGGTGATCAATGATTATTAAATCTGAATCTAAAATCTTAGTATTATCACCTTTAATGCATATAATAATAAAAGGACTTGATTGTCAACAGGAGGATGAGGAAATCGAATAAATGATGAAGAATAATGACATGTGTGCTTTTAATAGAGTGTTTGATAGGGGGTGATTGATAAAGTGTCTTTATGAAATAAACTGTATCTCACTTATGGGAGATTTCACTACAAATTGAGGAGTTCGCTTCTATATTTGATCAATCAACCCTATTTATCCACTTATTAAAGTCCAATTTACTTTTCAAATCAATATATTCATGCTAAACATAATAATATACATCTTTCTAAAGGAACAAACACATGCTTCCAAACATTCAATTGCCTCAAAGTAATAGCATGTGTTGTCCAAATTCCAGAAGAAGCGCAACCTTTAATACTCTTATCTACATTCAATTGAATAATACAGTAGTCTATCTTGTCAATCTTTTGAATGATATTAATATAGAATCTAAGCTCGTTCAGAGTTAACTTCAATAAACAGATGATGAGCAATCCTCTTTATCTGATTGATTCAAATGAAAAGGGTATTAGATGAATGATAGTCAAATAGTATGTATAAATGTTATTCAATAGATTAAGGGATAGCTACAACTAGATGGAAGTAGGAGTGGAGAATGAGAGTGTGTGTCTTATATGTGATTAATCATCAGAGATATTAAAATAATATGAGATAGATTATTTAGAGAATGAGCATGTCATAAACGTACTGGTAATGAATGCATCATTGAGACGAAAGTATTTAGAAGGGAGCTGTGACTTATCAGATATATTTAATTGTAATATTGATTAGAGATAATTGTATTTGTGAAATGGTTGAATTGGGTTAATCTTTTGTCTTCTCATAGAATATGCTGAGCTTTATTTATGATAGATTTTCATATGTATTTCTTAATAGTTTATAAAAAACCTCTTATCTATCACTCTGAGTCACATCTTCAAGTGAGCTCTAAAGAAGTTCGTTGGATTATTTCAAATTTTATCTTAACTTTAATAATACTTAATAAACGAAGATCAAAGGAATATAAAGATTTGATGTATTACTGCTCATTGTTGATTAACAAATATGAAGGGCAAGTCTAAATCGGTTAGACTGAGTTAACACAGAAATAAACAAAGATAAACAGCTTTTGGAGTGCCAATCTCACCTCACTTATGACAAAAATGGGATCCACCCCAACCCAAAGTGCGTCTGAGACTAAAAGTTAGAAAAAAGACTTAAGTTAGTTTCTATCCGGTGAGATTCAGATGTTGAAGTATCAAGACCTCCCTGATTCGCCTTCTCCAAGTATGAAAGGGCATGTTAAGATGATCAAGTAGGTTCGACCATATTTTAGTAATCATCAGCATGTAAAACAAATTAGCATTTGACTCTCATGCCAAAACTTATTTCTTAGAGGCTAAGGGATAAACTATTCTAAATTCTCCATGGTCCAACCATTCAGGAATCTGAACTTTAAAATATAAAAGGAATGAGAGGAGGAATTAGAAAAAAGATAAAAGTAAATTAGAGGTACTTTCAATTGTAAAATAGAGAACATTGACAGTAAAGCTAGTTTAGTGGAGTTATATGCGATTTTTCATTTATATATGATAAGAAAGAGCTCAGCGGTGCACCACAGATATAGTAATAATATCATCAATGATTGATTGATTCATCATGACACTGGGGTAACTAATCTCTCCCAGGAGGTTGAATATCGAGAGTAGTATTCCTCCATATCACTTTAAACTAACTATCACCCATAGGAATTGTAGCTAATGAATAAACTCTCTCCTCCATCTAATCTTTTACCTTCCTTCTTCACTACTTAATTATATCTTTTGAATCTCCTTGTTACAATGTTAGAACAGAAATACATCAATTACATGATATAGTGTTCTCTTAGTTCTCTAATTGAAGGGAGGATGAAAATATATTTATTGGAGGCGTTCATATACCATTGCATAGAGGAAGATTAAGAGAGTGGGATTGTGTGAGGATAGGGAGAGAAGATAGGTCAAATTAATTTACTTCAACTTTCATTAAATTATTATCACTTGTTGACGAGTATTAATTAAACTCTATTAATCTCTTAGTCTTTGAGACAATCCAATTATTAAACATTATTATCAAATATACTATTAAACTAGGAAGGTCATCTCTAAGATTATTAAATATTCAGACTCTTTACAAATCACATTAATTGCTCATTGCAAGAGTCTTCTTTAAAAATGACTAGATATTGTAAGTCTTTTCATTCTATTTCGTTTGTCTTGTTACTAGACATTAATGATGGAGGAAATTAATGCAGGCTAACTCGAAATCCTGCAGGAAGTTACTCTTACTAGCCTTGAGAGTTGGGGACGGTTTTTGTTTGGCCTAGTCCTACCCCCAGAATGGGCCCAGCATGTATGGGCTTTTCTCATTGACAATTCCTACGATCCAAGGGAAATGTGTTGAGATGTCCAATCATCAACGATGATTCATTTGTGGATATACTCTTCTTCTTTACTCCTCATCCTTCTACTGACTACCTTGTGTCGCTCAAACTCCTACGAACCTTCTGTAATAATTATTTAATTATCTCGCATCGATGTCAATGTATGCTCGATAAAAAGAAATTGAATATTAAATTAGAGACTGTTTAAGGGGTCTCTTCGATTCTCTCATATGATTGAATACTCTTAAAATCATTGTTGAACATAATAACTATAAATAGAGTTAAGTAGCCTTATGCATGAGAGTGAGTATAAAATAGATCCCTCGACAGCAGTTTCATTGTCAAAATTCATTACTCTTGTACTCTCGCTGCCATTTTAATTATTCTCTTAGTCTTTAAAAACTCTCAGCAGGGTGAACTTAATATTAGCTTATCTGGGAGATAACAACCTTTATCTCCCCAATGCTCTATTTCTTTTACTTTGCATAGCATTTCCTTTTACTGCTGAGTTATTTAGACTTTCCACTCCAATAATTATTGGAGAATTGAGCTAGCTTCTTTGTCTAATAGATATCTTCATAATTCCTTGAAGTGTGACTTATGTAATTCCCCTTTCTTTAGATCTTGATTTAAGATTTAGGATTTTATCGAGCTATTAATGAAAGTTGTTAGTGAGTGACACTCCTCATAATGATTCATACGATGTTAAATATATTAACTAACATTAAGTCGTGTCCCATTAGAAATAACAGATGGATGATCGTCTCAACTGGATCAACAGCTTCTCTTTACTAATATTTAGATGTCATTCCCCCGGACAAGCCAACGGAGTAGGTGTTGTACTATCAACTGGCATATCACTGACTATATTTTACTCTTCATCTTACGGAATCTAATCTAACTTACTAATGATAGTCTTTGTCTTTCCTATTAATACAAAATTATTTGAATAGTCTCTGATTGATGATACTTACTGTATTAAGTCTTCAATAGAGAGACATATATCTTCACTGGAGAGTGATTGTTTAAGAATACACTTGGAGAATGATCAAGTGGGAATGAGATTGAAGAATTTAGATAGAAGACCATCGTTATTGGTTATGAGAGAGACTTGAATGCTACGGGAAAGTTTAGAAATGGTGGGGTGAGGGTTGGAGTTCTAGGGGGCGACGGTAGAGTCTTGGCCAAAGATAGCGATAATATTGTTAAAGAAGTATTCTTCTGGATGAGAAGTGAAGGATGACTTACGGTTATGGTCATGAATAGAATCTAATTCAGTTTCTAATCTATAGTCTTCAGTGGCATCCATCATATTTAATAATTTTAAACTTAAAACTTCTTTAAAGGCACATCTACTTCTTTCATTCAGTTGAATCTGAATTCAAATGGCTCTACTACTGTCTTAAGATCCTAAACACATCCCTTCAATTCTACTCCCTTGACAAACTAATCCTCTCAATGGAGAAACAATTCACTCGTCTTCTCTCAGTCGGCACATGCCTTATCCTCCGCCTTAACCCCACCATCACAGAATTCTGAGGCCATCACAGCGGCACTGAATCTCCATTCCGATCAATCATAGATTTGTATTTGACATGTTCACCTTTGAGATATTAATCAATGATCCAGCTGTGGATAAGAGATGAGACCCAGAAATAGGCAGGATGATAGGGCTGAGTAAATAAGAGATTTAATGGCAATTCCAGTAATAAGAATTAAATGATGCTTATGTTTAATAAGAAAGTGGGAGCTCAGAGATAAGATTTGGAAATGGGACTACATGAAGAACTCCTCGCACGTCTCTGCTCTTATCTTGTCTCTTTAGTCATTGCATCTAATAACTACAGTGAGAACATCGCAAAAGACTTAAGATAATCATCATCAAGTATTGATTCATTACTTAAACATACAACTGAATCATTATATGTTAGGTCTCCAATAGTAATGTTAAGTACTATTCAAGTGTTAAAGAGCTAGTCTTACGTTCTGTAATAATGATATAGCATAGATATATAAATTAATAAAGAATTTGAAGGGAGAAACAGAAATGAAGAGTTATTCATCTTAGAAAGGGATTGTGGGGTTTGTAGCTAATTCGGGGATCACTATTAATGTGGAAGATGATAAAAGTATCCTAAGAGGTAGAGTCTGCATTGATGGATAATATATTAATCCATATGTAGTTTGGAATTTAGCATTGAGAGACACCCAGAATGCAACAATACATTCTCTAACCTAATATTTAATAGAAATAAGTGACGAAAATCATTCTGCCTCCCCACTTCTCTGTGCTTGGAGTCCTTCTTTGCTCCCCCTTCAAATACCGCCCAGGTATTGACTTCCAAAGTAATTTAGGGGAGCTCTGCCCAGGAATGTTGAAGAGGAGTATCTCCCCAATTTGAAAGGCTTGATTTTTAAGAGTCCCTCTGAGACGATGTTGATATTTTCTCCACGAAGATACCATAGGAAGCTAGGTCAGTCTTAAAAGACGAAAGCTGACACTGGTAACTCCAAAGACATTCAAAAGCTACACTTGTATTTGTTAAGATGAGTCTACTACTATCAATGGCAACCCAATGGTTCACTCTAGCATCTAAAAGGGACATACACCTGATGACACTTATGAATAAGATCAACAACTCACTCACTGATAAGACCACAGAGATTCATATCAGCAGTGTGATAATATAGAAAGCCTAAAGTACTCACTATCTTCAGATCTGATATAGATCTCCTTGAACATCAACCCATCCAAGAGATTGAACAGTAAGTACTCTCATACACAAGAATAGAAAAAGGCACATTGAATAAATCGCTAAACTAAGAACGAGTCAGATCCTCTACCTTCAGGCCCCTCGTATAATATAGTGACATATATGGTCACCTCAATGACTTATAGATGGGATAAGATACTTCAATTAGGTTTGTTTCTTATCCATGGAGACAAGGCACTAATATAAATGAGTTAATTATTACGCTAATGCGGAGGATGAAAGATTTTAATTTTAAAAAGATGATGGAGTTTAACCATCAGAAGCTCAGAGATGCCCAGCAGAAGCACAAGGGAAACTTAATTCTTTTTCTGCAGAGACAACAACGTCAGTCTCTGGTAAGCCATGCACTCTGTCAGCCCCATCAGAACAGTAGATCTATGAACTCCTTATATCTTCCCTCTTGCCCATCCCCAAAAGCATGTGGGCTCTGTCCATGGGCTCAGATCTGGGATAATATTTGGTAGTGGCATGTCATTCCATGCTCTTCATGTTTCTTTCTTATCCATTCAGTTGCAAATCGTCGTCAGCATGCAAGTATTGAGCCAAACAGGCTTGGAGTCTAATCACATCAGTTTCGTAACTTTTCTACATGAGATCTCTGCAATGCGGCCTCAGTCATAAGGGGGAGCACTTATAGGGAGGAGATAAAACGTAGAGGGAGAAGTTCTATCCATCAAATGGCTTAATTTTAAGCCAGTATCCCTGGAGCATTTCAAATGCTCCCAGGTTGACACAGTAGTTATTCTTACCTCAGGTAATTTCGTTAACTTGTTTTCGATTTTCTCGATTGCTGAGCCTGAACAGCATCCTCGATTTTTCTTCTTTCGTGTTTCGCTTCCTCTTTGGCCTGAGCATGAGTTAGGCACTACTTACAGTGAGGGAAAGCCAGATGTGCATGCTGCCTTATCTGCACCTCCTAATATGGGCACGAGACAAAGACAATTAGTGTCTTAGTCAATATGTCGCAGTAATGGGGTCAAAAATGCGTGCATGGCTAATCCTCCACTTACCCTGAGCTATATGGAAAGAGCATTAGTGTAATTACAGAAAGGAGGGTGGCATCCTAAAGGACTTAAAAATACAACCTTGCGAGCATTACATGCTCTCAACCGTAGGAGCGTTGCTCACATAATAGCTGATGGTATTAGTAATTAGTCTCAAGCTTTTGGAGAAGTCGTCAGTACACAGATTGTACCATGCTATTGATTTGTTTCATTGGACGGAACTGAGAGTTGTCAGGCATGCTTACCTATGTTTGATGCAGAGCTTCTGCTGAAACAAGAGTTACCCCATATATGTGCGTGATTTTTTACAAATATATATTATACTCCCTTGCAAGTCTTTGCCCTTGAAGCAATACGGTTCTGGGTTGATGGATTTCTTCTGGGCAAGAGATTCCTGCTAGGAGGTTTTTTCCTCCAGAGAAAGACGAAGAACTTGTTGTGAAAAAGAAAAACCTCAAAGCATAGAGTAACACTGCTGACAAGAAAAGAAGAGACATGCGCCAGAAACTGCATGATTAATAATTAAATATTTAAATCACATAACCCTTATGAAGGTAATGGGTTTTGCAGTTTAAGTATTATGATAGTGTATTGGGCTTCTTTTACTTTTTTTAGAAAGACTTAAGCTTTTGGGAAGGGTAATACCTTAGGCAAAAGGCTGAAGTGAGTATTTTAAATATGGGGAGGGTTATTTGGTTGATCTGCTACGACTTTCCGACTGATTTTATATGACCTCTATGTGTAAGCAGAGTAATTGTGGATCCAAAGGGCATACATCTGACCAGGATAAAATGGCCATATCTCCTACCATAATCTTTTCCTAAACAACTACTGCCAGGTATTAAATAAACAATAGCTGCATAAGGAGTAGCTACTGTTGCACACACCAATGTAGTAGTGAAAATAATCAATGTTGCGGATGAGAGATGATTCTTAATAACCAATTTGAGGTTACTACTGGAGAAGGAGATAATCCTTAGTAATATTATAACTAACAATATCTTCTTGATAACGTCTGCGTGAAGGAAAGGAATTAAACTAGCTAGAGAGGTAAGCGAACTGCACATATAATATCAGAAGGTAATGATGACTATTAGACGACTCTTAATAAAAATTTAATAAAAATTGACATTAGGGAATCAGGGAATCAACAGAAGAAGATAAAAGGCATGGGAAGACTTAGATAATATTGGAGTGCAGGATAAAGAGAGAAGGGAAACAATGGGAATTTATCCATTATTACTTCCTTCTTAAAACTTCACACTTACTCCCTTATATCTTTTCCAATCTTCCATCATAATTTCCACTCCTCCACCTAGCCGAGTTGCGGCTAGAACGAATGCTTACTCTAATTTAATTTACCCTCATTCCTCTATTATTATTAAAAACAATAGTTTAACTAATTCCACTATTTAATCACTCAGACTATAAAGAAATTTGATGCTTTCTGAATGTAATGTAGCCCATATTACACTGTAGGCTAAGAGTTGAAGAATGAAAACCGAATGAGTTGAAGTCATGAGATTGAGAGTCTCAGATTTAGTGTTTAGAGCGTAATCATGGAATGGATAAGTACTATCTACAACAAACAGATAGCTGTAGTGGCAAACGTACTTAAGTTGAATTTGAATTCATGAAAAGCCGGTAGCCTGCGCAATGGGCTTTACTCCTGTTTTGATGGACCCTAAGGGATCAAGTCAAGGCCATAGAGGCTCAAGGCTTGCATGGAACTTAAATTACTTGTTAACCAATTCCATAAGTAACTAAAGACTTGTTGATGTCGATGTCATTATTCATTTAACAACACTTGCCTCTCTTCTCCATGTAGTGTCATTCCAGGAGGAGAACAACTCAAAACTGTTCCAGCATTTTTGGCGGAACATTTGAATTACATGAGTTGTTTCTCCTCCAGGA
>JAGYYO010000141.1:0-13351 GCA_021441625.1 Diophrys sp. 3 WChen-2021
ATACTTAAAGACTTTGACAATGTTGAACATATTAAAATAGTAGTTACAATGACAACTGTGGGATATGGAGATATAATGAAAATCTCAATCAATCAATCAACTACTATGTTGTTATCATATGTACTCTATCTTTGTTCACCAACTGAATGTTCTTATGTGAGCATCTGTTTGTTCCACTATATTATTTTTAATATGTTGATTATAATTTTCTTTGACTAATCTTTTAAATGGGAGTCTAGCTGTCTTTATTAAATCTCCAGAAAGGATGTAATGTTTATAGATTGATATTCCATAACAAAATTATAGATGTCAGCTTCTCTTTCATTAGTGTACATGCTATATAATAATACTTGATTCTTATTCGAATGAGTTGATAACGATTGCCTGTCTTGGTTTATAGAGGGAAGACACCCTCTTGGTTTGGCCAATTTCAAAACTAAATATCTCACATTGCTTTTTGGGAAATACTAAAATGGCCTCCGCCAAGTACTTTCCGTTATCACATTTAATAAATTAGGAATAAAATGGAATAAATGTGACTGGTCAATTTGTCTATGCTGGTAAAAAGGCTTCATTTACTTTCGGAAATATTCTCAGAGTTAGACAATTAAATAAAACAAATAACAGAAGAGATAACACTATGAGCTTGGCATATTAGTCTGTTATGACTATAACTTATTCTAAAGCTAACCCATGCTCCACCTTCACAGCCTGAAACCTAGTCGCAGACAGCTCCGACCTCACCTACGGAAGGCTGGGCTCAAGCCTCCACGTAGAAAAAGACTTCAAAACAAAGACTCCCGAAGCCCTCAACCCCTTGAGCCACACCTACTGAGAGGTAACAGGTAAAAACAGCCTTGTCGTGGCTGTGGAGGTAACTGTCAGAAGAAGGATGATAAGAAGGAAGAAAATAGAGAAAAGAAGGAATAAGAAGATAAATAGAAGAAAGAACAAGACTAGGAGTCCTTAAAAGACATAATTAATTACTAGAACTAGAACTAGAACTAGAACCCATGCTCCACTTCCACTGACTTGGAAAGCGAAAGACCTTCTTCGCCTTGTTAAAAGGGTCTGACGGAGGAAACGAAGAAGGTGTAACCTACCCAGTAGTTGAAGCTTGGATGGCTGCTAGAGTAGTTTGCGTCTGCTTTTAGACTTTCAAGTACCTACTCTGTTTTATTAATCTACAGCCACTCGTTGGCTCCATTTCTTTATAATCATCATCAAATAAATTTGGATCAAACCTCGTTTGAGTCATTTCCAATGGCTATGTTTCTGCGTATGCAACATCAATTGCTGATGAAGCACTTACTACATGCAAACCTCATGAGAAGCCATCCCATCTCGTTTTAAGAGACATGCAGTTCATCATCTACTAATTGGAGTGTCTCAGAACGTTTCCATTGTCGTCCACATTCACGTGAACAGTAACATCAGCTGTGTTGCTGTTTTCAGGCTCTTTGAGTTTGCATCCACTTCCACTTTCAATTTAAATTCATATTTAATTATATTCGAAGGAGTTTCTAGTCTAATTTATATATTTATTCAGCCTCCAAAAGTTGGTTAGAGAGTATCCAAATCCTTTTGAAGTGGTGAGGGAAGTGAAGAAGGTATTGTATCCTACTTACTTTGAAAGATTCTGGTTGTAAGCCAAGTCTCCAAGAGGATTTCGATGTCAGGAGAGTTGTAATCCGTATAAATTTTCAATGTTTGTTGATTTATTGTATTCTTTATGGATCTACAGTTCGAAGACGACTTTTAAGATAGATGTGTGTGAGAGTGGAAGTTGATGGTTGCTTTTATCTGGTGCTTAGTAATCAGTAGGTTCATCAGATTCATTGTTAGTCTCCTTCTTATTCGCAAAATCTACTTTGTTTCTTTTCATCATCATCTTCATCATCATAAAAATCAAATACCTCAATGTGTAATCACTTTCTCTTCTTCTGCTTCTCCACAATAAATAGCATTATATACAGCTTTAATCTTATCAATTGCTTGTTCTACTTCTGGCACTCCCACTAATTCTCCTGAATAAAATGCTAATTCTATTAAAGATTGTTTTAGTAAGAAGGTTAAGAAGAGTGATTAAGATTGAGTGGTGTGAGTTAAGATGTTTAAAGCCCATCTTACTCAAGTAATTCAGTAATGTTTTTCACTGACTCTCTAGTCACGAAATAACTTTCTCGGTGAATGGCAATACGCATTGATTTTATTCTCATAAAGGACTTACACAACTTATTCAAGGATGTCTAAATCACATAATATTTTATATCCTTCCTCTTCTTTGACTAATACAGCTTTTTCTATTTTACTCTGGAAATACATTTTGAAATTCGCAGTCATCTTAGATGTAACATTTATCGTAATAATAGAAGCAATCTAATCTATGACCTAAATTCTTTTAATTAATTTTTCCTTTCCCTTATCGAGTTAAAACTAGTTAATATTAGATTAGGGATTGCTCTGATTCGATCTCTGTTCAAAGGTGTTTGTATCTATTATCATATCTTAGCTCTTATTATTATAAGGTCTTTTCTATGATCTCTACACTACTTGAATTGACTGAGCATTCTCCAACAACCCAATGACTCTTTTATCAGTGTCTTTAATAGACCTTTACACCTTCACAATCTTATCATCCATTTCTTTAATTATACTATTAGTGTTGACAGTAATCAAATCTAACTTGTCTAATGTTTGCTTCAATTCTTTTTTAATATCCATAGTTTCATGCTTTCCTTGATGTTCTACATTATTGTGGATTAAACTCTGGATTTTCTTCATCTCCTCTTCTACTTCTCTCTTATTTTCTTCATCAGCTATAGCTGCCTCATCTCTAATGTCTTCCATATTAGTACAGATAGTATTATATGCTGTCTTAATCTCTTTGTTTTCAACCTCAAGCGACTCTATTCTCCCCTACAAGCGTTGAAAATTCTTTTCTGTGTTAATCCTCAATGCTTATAGCAGCTACGACATGTCTTCTACTTTCTAACTTAGATCTTAAAGCTCTTCCAAAGCCCTTTCTTGTCTAGTTGTCTTTCTTCTAAACTCATAAGGACTTTTCTTTAACTCCTATTTGACTTCTTCATTTTCCTAGTTGGGCATCATCGCTAACTGCTTAGGCTCTTCATCTTTCTGTTACATTTCATCTAATGATCCACTTTCCTGGTAGTCGAATAACTCCGATCCATTTAAATGATCAAATCCATGCTTGTTTGAGTTCTTTACAGATTGATGAAGATTTTAATTTTCCATTCCTTTGTTTCTTTTTAGGATCTCCTACTTATATGTTGAAGTCGGTTCCTTGATGTTGAGTTAGTAGCATAAGTTCTCTAATTGTTCTCTAGAACATACTATTTTAATTCTAGTTATTTCCATGGGGAATTAGGAGCAGACATCGGAAGGAGAGGTTTAAGTGGTTCCCTCGATTTTCCTTGCTAAAAAGGTTCGACAGGTAGATGGACTCCTAGGAGGAGTATAGCTCGTTTCGGGTCGTGGGACTGATAGGTTGCGTCCCTTTCTTGACCTTGTGGACTATTCTCCTCCACGTGTGCGGAAGTTAAGATACTCTAATGGAAAGAGTACTCCCCGGTCCCTTCATTCTTAAGATAATAGTAAAATAAAATTCCTTTTTCACTTCTCTTCCTAATGTATATTTATAGGCTAAATGGATGTAGGTCACACTTAAACATGTGAATAAAACATCCACCTGCTCTACCTGTTCCACCTTCATCACCCACCATAACTATCAATCCTTTACTCACAAGCATTACTGTTGAATCTCCTACTGTGAATCATGTAATTCTATTCTGAACTCATATTCAATGAATATAACTATGAGATTATATTATTTTAAATTAATAGATTAGTTATTAACATGTGTTGAGGTAGAAATATTGAAGGGGAGGATAATGTTGTTATGGGTTTGTTTTACTTTTAATATATTAATGAGATTAGAGATAAAGAGAGAGTATCACGGCTAAATTGCTTAGTTTAGATCTACTTTTGTAGATAGTCTTTCCAGGCTGTCTAACTGGCTCCCAAAGACAACATCAAGCAGTTGGAGGACCAGTTTCAGTCCTCAATCTCCACCTAATACTACTCTACAATCTTTGAGTTGCCCCCCCTAACCCTCCTGAACCTTCAGGCTCCTCTGACCTCGGTTTAAAAAGTCCTTCAGAACCTGGAAAGACTAAAGAAGACTAATATGAAGACTTTAACAATCCCTCAAGATGGATATGGATACTGTATAGCAACATAAGTGAGTTTAACCTCCATTTAGAAATATAAAAAATAATAATTAAGAAGAAGAAGAAGACTTTATAGACATTGAAACCAGAAAAGTAATTCAATAAGAAGAAAATAGATGAATCCTTAAAATTAAATGAGTTTAATAAGTAACAATGACGCATTCCTTTTCACTCAAAACTTGTCATTCAAAATTGGATTCAATGTACTACCTTATTCCTACTATTCACTTTCTTACTTCAATAGAAGTGCCTACAAAGAGTCCGACACGAGTATTACCTTTCAGATCATCTCTGCTTGCACAATTCCAAGACAGCTAAATCACACACCCTGAAAGTTTGTAAGAAATTTACTATCAATTCAAGAGAGATTAAGAACATATTTCATATTCTTTGAGAAAGAAGAACCTTGAGCAAAGAGACTTACTGGATAAGAATAGCTAAATAAGGAAACCCTGAAAATGACATTCTAAGATGTAAATGAAAAGTTAATCTATACTAGAGATAGCATGAAACTAAGATGAGAAATGTTAGCTGTAGGAGATAGAGAAGTAATAATAAATAATGAAGACAATAATCACTAAGAGGAGTTTAAATCTTAATCTGTTTCAATGATTAGTTATGAGTTTCATTCCTCAGACAGGTAAACTCTGCCTTAAGCAGATTTAATTACGATCAAATGAGCAACATTAATAAAGAATCAAGAGATAAGATTGACTATATATCCCTGGCTAAACACTCTTAACAGAAGCGAGAATCTAATCAAAAGAACATTCTTCTTCCATGTAGTAATAATCTCAAGAAGAGACATCTGAATGCCATAAGAATGGTCATAATTCCATTATAGTAAATAATATCTCTGATTAGATGACTAAATCCACCGTTAAATGTTTAGAGACGGCTGCACTGATTTAATTATGAAAGATGAAAAAAATATATCAATTAGAATCAACGCTTGGGAGAGGATAGGAGTGGTAGGAGATTGACTTGATTATTAATATATAATAACATCCAGTTGCATAACTTAAAGTTGAGGATGGAGATGTAAATGATCTGGCTAAAGGAATTGAGAGAATGGAACTACATGGAATAGAAATGATTTAAGATTTACTAATAATTTATTAGAATAAGTTTAAGTAATTTATTTATAGGAGTCTTAAATATGGAATTATTCTCCTCCTCACATAGCAACTTTGAGGAGCACCTCCATGTTAAGACTCTCAATTCCTTAATAGCTGTTAATAAGCAATGCTACTTTCAGAACCACGAATCATTAGAATTTTGAAAGCATCTGGAACCGACTAACTCAAAGACAGCAATTCAGACTCTAAGAAGAAAGAACCTCCACCTCAGATCTTTGGCCTGTTATTAACACCAATCTAAGAGGTCCTGAAAGAGACTTCCACATGTGCATCTTACTTTTATAGGTTAGTCTTATAAGATTAATCACAACCAACCAACCAACCAATTAATTTGTCTATTGTTTGCATCTCATCTTAAAGTCTTTTAATAGATTGTTAGAATACCTGAATAACTGGTTAATATTAGATACAAGTCATTAATTATCAAATATTTTGAATTTCCTCTTTTTTAAATTCTAAATTATAACAATAGAATTACTAATGGACAATGGAAGAAAAACGGCTGCATCCACCTCAACACATAAAGATTTTAATATCACACCTCTCAACTGAATTATCGCATTACCTCTGGAGCATGTGAATTCAAAAACCTTCTAATAAACAAACAGAAAACTAAATGCCACTACTATCCAACATAAACGTATTCATTAGCAACACACCCAGACCATCCTACCAATTAGATTCAGAAGTAGTCAATGGATTAAACATTTCAACTGAGAGAATGGTACCTATGTATGTTAATTAGAATGGATAGTCATAGGTTACTCCTCCTCCTATTTATTAATTGACTCCATAGAGTAATAATACATCTAAAAATAAAATATTTTAATTTAGTTCATCTTCCTTTATGGATTGTCACTCTATTAAACTGCATTAATAAATATAGAGCCTCTTAATCCCCTCACTATCTCCCAATGTCTCTCAATGCACCCCACCTTATACCCACTCTCAAATCCCTTTCAGATCCTCCTGACGATTCCAACAGCATAAAGAAATAAAATTTCTACAAACTGCATAAGAAATCCCTTCTCTCTATCCATCCTCCTTCGACCGAATGGCAATAACTGGCTCATTCTGTCCTTCAAAACAAGACTCTCGGACTCCAAGATCGTGATAACACCTCATATCTTCCCATAGTGATATTTAAGTTAAGATAACCCAGTAAACACATTGTGATAAGATTGATGATGATGTAAAGTATAACACTCTTCTTCTTTCTTAGACTTCTCTTTCTTTTGTATGGGGGTTTCTTCCCTCTTTCTGTTGATCTTTGGCATCATCAAGCAACCTTTCAATATCAATCATATTCTCTTCTTTTATCTTTATTATCTCTTGTCTATCCATATTGACATCTTCACAAAATATAACAACAAATATTGATGCTACAATTTCATAGATCTAACTAGGCTTGATTAAAGTTTTTGAGGGCATTAACAAGAAGAACATATAGTCTATAGGGCTGAGTCTAAGCTTTAGTGGTCAAAGTAAGGATAAGACAAAGAAGGTTCAGCCACTTGCAGAGATCCAAAGTCTGGAAGAAGAGTCTCAGCTAGAGTTGGCTGTCCGAACTTAACTAATAAAAATTCTAATCTAAAATTGGAATTTAAGCAAAAGATTAAAATGCCAAGTATTCAGTAACCTCTTCCTGACAGATATAATCTGCTAAACAAAGAGTCTGTATGTCTCCTGAAGTTTCAAGTTAACCTTTAACTCTAAAGTCTTCGAATGTTAGAAACAATCGAGAAAAAGTGATTAATCCAATTAGCCATATTGATCACAATAAAGATTCTGCAAATGTATATGGCCCCTCTTGTGAAACTAGGAAAATGAGACGAAGGATAAAGAAAATAGACAAAGCTAAACTATGACCTTGTCAGTAAGCTAAGCGTCATCAAAGAAATCTATGGAGTATCAAGATAAATCTATTCAAGAATCCCCTCTGCTAACATTCTTTACTCTATGAATAGCACTTATACAGCCATCTCTAAACTTGATATATCTAAGATTGGAGGAGCCAGCAAAGGGATCTCTAGTTCATCAGGGTCCTTTGCTGCCTAGGGTAAGCCACCCTCATCTGCCTTAAGTTCTGGAGGAGATAGTAGAGAAGAATTGAGAAATCCATCTTTGAATAGAAAAGGAAAAGCTGAGATTCATAGTGGAAAGGCAACTAATAAGAGAATGATGTAGTCTAAGACTGCATTATCTGATTATTCAGTTAGTGTTCTTAAGGAGAAGGTTCTGAAAAATAAATTAGTAAATCAAGAGAGCATTCTACTCCAAGTAGATGTTAAACTAAGAGTGAAGCTTATTTAAATAATCTTCCTTAGGTGTAAGTTAGGCTATAGAGTGTGCTTTGGCAGAGGATCCATCTCCTCTGAAGCCTAAAGCATAGCTTCATTGTAATTCTCCAACTAAAGACATTAGATATCTATATTCTTCAAATGAATCTCCATCAGCAATCTATGGATTAGAGAGACCCATCCAAACCTAACCACTCTAAAATGAATATGATTTAAACTTCTAAAGATTCATGAAGTCTTCCTAAGTAAATTTAAGAAGAATAGTAAATCTAAGATGATGAATCAAAATATAATCAAGTTCTTGAGAAACAAGAGAAGATTAGTTGCACCTGGATAAAGTATAAATTCTTTAATCCTTTAATGTAATGATTTACATATTAGGGGTGAAGTCTAAGAAGAAGAAGGTCCCTTCATCCTTATTAAACAACTCTTAGAGTGTTACAATGAATAGATCAAACAAGAAGTCTAATCTCCCGCGGACTATACTTCGAATTCAATCAACTAATGAAGGCTCCTCCTGATTCTCCGACTTAAGAACTTTCTGTAGGTGATATGTCACATGAAACTAAGTGTTTTAGAGTACCAGCCTCCTTGATTAGGTGATGGAAGTAAGAGAGTTCTCAATGAAAAGAAAAACATTTCATTATTCATGTAACTTTTAGAGACAGATATTCTCATTCTCATTAATTATTATTTTTATCTCAATGATGAGCTCTCCTCTGTCTGAGTTTTCAACTCTTGAATCATCTTTCTGATCTCTTCTTTCTTAGTGTCTTAAAGTCTTTCAAACTCTTTGTCTCCTACTTCCACAGCCACGGCAGGGCTGTTTTAACCTGTTGCCTCTCAGTGGTGGTGCTCAAGAGGGGTTTGCTGCTATGGGGAGTGTGGTGCAGACTTTTTTCACGGTAAGGCTTGAGCGTAGCCCTCCGTGAAGTGTGTCGGAGTCTTTGACAAGGGAGTGTCAGTCTGTGGAAGTGAGACAGATATTTGAGTAAGGTACATTATATAAATATGGTATTGTAATTAGAGGGAGTCACAGCTCTCTAAATTCCATCTACAATGGAGGTAAGTGTTAGGTTTAATAAGATAGGAAGTATTTGAGTTGAAAGTCTCCTTGAGCAACAGAAGCATAATATAAATGTGAGTAAGTTGGTGCTTAGAATGTACTTCACATCAACATTTCATTTTATAACTTTGACCCATATAGTAGCATTAAATCACGAGACTTTAAATTCTCTTTATGTGATTAAAATTAAGATAATATCAGGAATTTCAATAAACATCCATATAAGAACTACCCTTCATGCTTTAATATGTAACCTATTGTCTAATACAAGCAGAATGATTAGACAAAGCAATAGCTCAGAGGAGATGAGAAAAGGAATTGAATTCATTAAATTAAGGAAGAGTGCATGATCATCAATCTAACATAGAGATGATTAAAAGAATAAATAATCAAAAGATTGCAATAATGAAACTTAGGAAGATTCTACAATGAAATTGAAGAACCAAACACAAAAGATGATATCGAACTAACAGGAGATAAGTAATAATATTACAGAAAATGAAGTAATATAAACGGGAAGCAATGCAGAAAAGCAGAAAGGGAATCCAAACATGTAAGAGGACAATTTAAAAGGAATTTAATCTTGAAGAAGATATTGCTTACTGGGTATGGGGCATTATATTTGGGAATCTGTTTGGTCTTCTACATGTTTATCTACTTTAAAAATGAAGCATACTAACAGACTAGAAACAGAATTTAAAACATAACATGAAGCTTGACTTCATAGAGAGGTATAATTCTTTAGAGCTCAATGAGAAACTGTAAAAGGTAAACTCTCATCTTCAAGAACTTAAATGGACTGTAGAGTCAAAATTATCATGACATCCAAACGACATTGCTAATGTGCCAAACTTGAAGTCCTCATTTGAGGAGGTAGAAGCTATTATATCATCCTAAATCATGTAAATGAAACTTTTGACAAGAGAACAAAATCAGTCAAGGATCTTTATGCTCTTGATAAGTTACTTGATCTAGCTAGATATGCCATAAGTTTGCCAAAAGAAAGAAAGCTAAATGCTGACAATGAGATCTTAATAGAGACTCCTCAAACTGATCATCCATTGCAAGAAAGAAATGACGACTATGATGAGTAAAAGAAAGAAAAAGTGGGTGAAATGTAAGACTTGCCACACAGCTAGAGACTCTCAAAAGCAATGAATGCTATCCACCACGTGAGAAATCACTCCTCTAAGGACATGTTATAGAAGCTTGAAGGATTTAAGATTTCTCAAGATCCTTCTGACATCATTTCACCTTAAATGCATTATATTTAAGTGCCCATTAGTGAGCACTTTAGAGACAATTCAATGGTTAGTTAATGTTCCCCATATGCATCAACCAGATTAATTTACCTGCTTCATTGTACTTAAATAAACGCTACTATTAAGATCCTCGATGCTTAAATTTCAGCAAGGTCAATGATATGTAAATAGAAACCCATTTGGAACGCCAGAGAACCCTCAAACAGCTGCCTCATCCCATGGAATGGATGTGTCTCCTTAGTTCCTGACTCTCCACAGATTTAATGGAGGAGTGAAAGTGTAGAACTGTTCAGATCAGATTAACTCTCCTTACATCTAGATCAGACACTCTCAATAATACCATTCGTGAAATTATTAGAACAGGCTTAAAGTCATTAAAAATAAAGAGACATTTAAGAGAATTTACAAAGCTCAGGGAATTAAGTACCTCTAACTCAATTACCAACGCAAAGCTAAGAATGCGAATCAACTAAATTGTGGAGCAGTCAGAACATGCCAATATAGCCTTGAGAAAGCTTCATGATAAGCTTATTTGCTAGCTAGATGAGACTTGCTTTACTAACAGACTTAGATTATGCAGAGCATGGCAGCAGGAGAAGTCTTTATTAAAGCTCATAACTCCCTCTGGAGACGAAATGCTTTTGTTCAAGTCCTAGAAGGAAAAGAGGTTAATTGATAAGTTATTTATTAAAACATTCACTGCTTCATCTCTTCTTCTGCTTCACAGGAGTCATGCTTTGTTGACTGCCATTAATATATGATGTTGATTGCGTAATAGTCAATTATAAGAGTATTATCTACCAAATCTCATGAACAATTTCTGTTAAGTAATTCAATGATCATCATTCTGTTTCTCATTCTATTTCTGAAGCTTGGCAACTAATTCGTAGATCGGCTTAAGGTGATTCTTCAGTTGTCATCAAACATCTATTCCATTTCTTCTTACTTTTCCTTCTATGTCTACTTTAATCCTCTTTTCTTTATGCCTCTGATTGCTTTCATGATCTTAGCGTTTTTCTGGAGTACTCTTCGAAACATTCTTATCTTTTTACCAGCCTCTTAGAAATGGGAGTCTTCATGTATGTCTGGGTCGGCGATGTGCTTTTTAAAGTCATATTCTTTCGTGAATTCAGCTTCAGACCCTGTACAAGCAGGGCAGATGTACAATCCTGTCTTAGTCTTGAAGGTTTTAAAGATCAGCTTCATGCCAGGAGGGACATTAAAGACCTTTCCGTCGCTATCAACAATCTTGCCCTCAAGTGCATCTTGGCTACATTCATTCTTGCTGTTTCCTCCATCAATTGAATCAACTTCATCAGATCCCTCAATCAAGTCTGCAGGTTTATGTTTCTTAGCAAATTGACCACTCTCCTCTAATAACCTTTAGCTTTCCTTTAGTTTCTCAGTTTTCATTACTTTAAATTTATTATAATTATATGTGCACATTTCCCCTCTCTACCTCTTGCAAGAGTGAATAATTGAGTTTGATCGAACCAGCGCTATCAAACCAGACTTGAGTATAGAGAGAATAATAATTCAGAACGGAATAGTTTAAAAATTAAATTAAGTGCAAAGGATCAGGCTAGTCTTTCCAAACTACTCTCATCTAAATCCTTCTTTTCCAGGAGTACTAGATCCTATAGGCTTCTTCTTTGCTGGAGTTTTCTTGATTTCATTATTTAAAACGCAATCTCTTCCAATTGAGTTTGGCAAATAGCCTGTAGGTTCCTGATCTCTTATTCCATCCCTTCTTTTTCTTCTTCCAGAATGCGAGAACCCATAACTACATCTGGGGCTGGACCTTTCTAATGCTTTCTCTTGGAGGATGGCTTGAGCAGATCAACCCCTCTACCCCTTTTTGAGGCTAATATATGAAAGTCAGTACTTACTTCCTATAAAGTCAGTCTCTGTCAAGTGCTTCTGAATATCCTGATCGATCTCAATTTCAAGATTTTACTTAGCCACTATTCTCTCCTTTCTATTTTTTACTGCTTTAGTCACGAGCTTTGCAAATTCAAGACCTTTAACAGTTGAAAGAATCTGGACACATCAGAAGGACTCCACTTACATTACAAATATACTCCCTAGGGAGCTTGGACCAGTCTCTCCTTTCTGGAAGGTAATCAAGACACTCCGGATGCTTCTCAGCAAACTAAAACATATCAAGTGTGCGTGTTCCTTCATACTGTGGCACATAAGTCTGACTGATTTAGTCTGATGTAAAATACTTAGGAGAGAATTAGGAGAAGTGACTTACCTTCTTTTTCTTTTGAATAATTTCCTTTAAGAAAAATATCGTGGTGTATTTTTCAGGAGGCAAGTACACATGGCATGTAAGAGCTAGGAATACATAGACATCTCTCTTGCTATGAAACTTGGCCTTAAAGTCAGTAACGAGCACTCTCTCCATTATTCTATTCAAAATGAACTTTTAAAGGATTATTATCAGAACAATTTTTCAAGAAACTTTCATTTTTCATTTTGACAGAATTTCTGAATAGTAGGAATGAAATTTCCTAAGAATTTTTCTGATTACAATATTGAAATATTAATTTGTTAAAAATGAAACTTCGAGAAGAAGAAGGGGGCAATGGTAAGCAATTACTTATTATCCTTTGTAGTCTCGGACCCATCTGCAGATCTGACTAGAGAGAATGATGATGCATTTTACAGGGAAGTGAAGAACTCAAGGTCTGGAACTCTTAAGACAGAAAAACGACTCTGGACACGAATCCTTATTCCTAACGATCTGCAGAAGCACAGGCTTGTCCTCTATGATCTGGCCGCAGAGTTCATTCTCCGTAGATTAATGCTTGCCCACCTGGAATCAAAAACTGAAGAGAAGGGTTGTATTCTTTTTGACTACAAATAAATAAAAGCCTCTATCAGAAAGAAGGAATTGAGAGACCATGAATTGTCGGAAAGAGAGTATTAGAGATGGGAAGAAAGAATTGCATGCCTGGATGGAAAGCTGAGAGAACTGTAAGAACATTCTAGTTTTAATGAAAAGCTATCCATAGTTCTGAAGGGAGAGTTTCTGAAGAATTTCAGGTCAACCTATGATCCCGTTCTGAACAAGCCAGCGCCATCGTTCTAAGATTAAAAACCTTTGAAAAACAGAGAAAGTCCCAAACATGACTATCTGGCTATGCCTTTTGAAAAGTAAAATCAAGTATTGAGCAGAAATTGGCTCATGCTTTACCTAAAATATCATCGAGGCTAAACTAATGCAGATATTGCTAAGTTCACCTAAGTCAGTACAGCATAAGTCTCCAGAATAGTTTCAAAATAGAAACTAAATCCCAGCTACATGAGGCTATTAACAGAGTCT
>JAGYYO010000142.1:0-13305 GCA_021441625.1 Diophrys sp. 3 WChen-2021
CTATGATCTTCTAAGCTCAAGGGTTAGGGTTAGATTCAAACATCTTTAAATGAGTGAGTGATTAATTATAAAGAAAGAATACTCAATAAGTTCAGATCATGTTGTGGACATCAATGATTAATAGTGGTGTAAGTTCAGATTGAAAAATTTAAAGATTTTGTGAAATGCAAAGAGGATTTGTATTTTCTTGCACAGAGAAATTGTTTTTATCTTCTTGGGCTCAAGTCTGAATGTACTGTATAAAGAGTGTATTGTTTGAAGTATGAGAAGATGTAGCTCAAGCCCCGTCCAAAGCCTCCAGTCAAAGCAAAGCTAGCAGAATTATTTCATGAAACAGCGAAAAAGAAGCATCATGATTTGGGCTGGTTTGAATCTAAATTACCAGATAAACAATGGATGCTTAATTACTTATCAACATTTGCACCGGGATCTGAAGTATTTGACATAGACTATTTACCTAACAACAAGATTAAAAGGTGGACATTTAAGACCCTTCCAATGCACTTTCAGGTCTTCCACACTCGACTGCAAGAGTACAGAGAGTGAAGATGGCAACAATAAGTCAATAGAATAGAAAAGGCAAGCTTACTTAATAAAAAGATAGAATGAAAGCGCATCAAAAAGAAATTGAAGCTCCGGAGTCAAAGCAACATGTGGAAGAGCAAGAGAAGAATCTAACGAGTAAAGACTTAAAAGGTTTATTGGACAATCAGCTAAATATGACTCTTTAGTGTTACAAGGAAAGCAACTCCCATCAAAGTAAGAAGACCTAAATGAAGTTAGTTAGTTAAAATTAATTATTTTCCCTTCAGTACATTAAGATATGATACCCATTGAAGGCACAACTGCTTCTGAATGCTTTATGTCTCCAATTAGCTTACTTCTTCGTAGACTATCGTTTATAAGGTTTACTCACTTTCTGTTCCATACAACTGTTTGTTTCTTTTAATGAACTGTTGCTTTAATTACTTCCATACATGTTCAATGGCATTCAATGCTAAGCAGTAAGGTGGAATAAATAAGAGTATAATATTGAATTCTTCCATTTTGTCCATCCCTACTCTGGAATGATGGACACTTCAATTTTCAAGGACTATGCACTAATCTTTAATGACTCTTTGTTTTCTTGTAAAATTCACTCATTTCTTGGAAGCAAATTAATTGACATATTATGTAAAGGAGATCTTTTTGCCTTCAGAATGGTATGGGCTTTGGCCAGTAAAAGTGAATTAATTCCATGATAAAACATGGTTTCCGCTTCAAGAACCAAGGAACATGCGGATCATGCAGGCTTTCTCAGCTATCGAATTGCTCCAGTGGAGATATGCTATTGCTAACAAGCTTAACTCTCTCCAAGAAGGGTCTGAGCAACAATTGGTTGACGGCTCAACTAAGTACTGAAATCAGGGAAGTAACGGAGGATGGATGGACTATGGCTTTGAATACATTAGAGATGAGGATGAGCACACCGAAGAGGACTACTATAAACTGCCAGAGACGAATCATGCAAAGCTGCAAATGGAAAGACCTTCAGAAACACAGGGCGAGTTGGTCTCCAATGCTCTAAACTTAAGAGAGTTTGTTGAATTTTTACTCACCCAAACTCATTACCAAAATCTATAAATCCTTCTCTACTACAGTGCATTTTTTTTATTGTGTCTGGTAATACAACTATAAAATAAAGAGTTGCAACAAATTTAAACCACCATTAACTAAATTGTTTAATTAATTCTGGATAATTATTGCTGATTTTAGTTAGATTGCAGAATTATTATGATAGAATTGATAGAGAGCATTATGAAGCACTTAGAGAACCTTTAAGTCCTAAGAAAACACCAGTCTATAAGAAGGAAGAAGAGAAGAAAGTTCCTTCAACAGACCTAGTCAAACAACCACACAAAGAAGAAAAGAAACAAGATGTTCCAGTTAAAAAAGAGTATAGATCAAAGAAACTAACATTTGAAATGGAAGAACCAAATGAAGACCCTAAACACAACAGAATCCTCTCCCCTAACAACTCCCTTGCTCAACACCCATTAAACCTCCTCCCTCTCCCACCCATGATCATCCCCTCGATGACCAAACCCTTAAACGTCTTGCCGATAAAAAAATCTAAGAAATCCCCTCTCTAAAAGAAGAGATAGACGCACTAAAATAAGAATAAGAATTATCTAAACAAACACTTAAATTATTAGCTTAGCAACCTCCACCTCCCCCTGCTGTCGTTGTTAAACCATCCTCATCCTCTGCGTCTAATAGATATAATGATCCTAAATCTAATGAAGATAGATTGATTGATATAGAGAGTAAGATAGTTGATACTAATTCTACTTTAGTATTGATGGTTTCTAATTTAGAGGGAAGGGAAAGTATTAATAATGAAGAGGGACTGATAGGGATAATAATAGGGTAGAGATTGAGAGGTGGAGGAATGGGACATCTGATGCTGCTGTTGTTAAGAATATTTATGGATTTATTCTATAGCGATTGTTAGACACATTCACATGGGAATGTTAGTCCTCTTCTTCAAGAAATAGTTGAAGAATTGCTTAATTAATATAACATGTTACTAAAAGAATAGTAGAAGTATAATAGAAGTCGCCCTCCCAGTCTCAGGTGAGAAAAACCCCACTAGCAACCTCGTAAAGCCCTTGCTGAGTAAGTAAAAGAAGACACGACACGAAAACCTCTGAACTCCATTAAAAACTAGAAGAAATAAAAGTCAAGCACTCCCAAGACATCCAATGTCTCAAAATGAGTATAAGTGACCTTAACTACAACCTGATCCTCGTCCCATTGACCCCTTCCTTAAATGACATAGGAATAAGTTTAAATCAATCAAAGTTGGGATCACTAACCCCAGACCTGTGAGCTCCCTAACCAACGACATGAATGACCAAGTTCTCCCCATCAATTCCCTATCCAAAATCCTAATATCCAAAACTCCATTCCTCCAGCACTTCCCCACCTCCATCCCCAATCATCCATCAAATTGATTATTTAACAATTCTCGTCTCTATTCTAAATAAACAACATCCACCTCTCTATCTATCAAGTATACTCTCTCATTAAACACCTTGATCGAGTCATGTAATCAATCGATCATTCCCTCCATTCATATATCAAACCAGAGATATAAAACACTTAAAACAGAATAAAATAAACATAGATCTAAGTATAGACTCATTAGAATATATTAGATAAGATAGGCAAATAGAAATAACCTACGCCTAATTAAGAAGCAGTTGATAGTATGGTGGCGTAGAGTAATGCGGAGAGAGTGTAGACAAGGAATAAACTAATATTGAGATAGATTAATTTAAGTTAGAAGGTGGATAATTTTAAATATAGATTGGAGATTGGTTAGTGCAGTTGATAGAGGTGATTGCTGCTGATATAGAGAGAGCGGGGTCTACTTAATCTAAGATGTTTTCAACAGAGTAGATGTAAGTTAAACCTATTTAGTTAGTATTACCAGCTCAGCCTTCTATTTAAGAGTTGATCGAATTAGGTACTAAAGAACTTAAAAGTATTAAAGCTCATGAAGGAGGGAATACCTTAGAACTATCAGATGAAAAGACTCTCATTACAGCTGGATATGTAGACTTTAAGATCAAAGCATGGGATATAAATAATCAATATAAAGATATACTCATGCCATAAAGACTCAGTTACTTGCTTTACTGAAGTAGGTGAGTATCTCATATCTGGATGTAATGGAGGTAAACTAATAGCATGGAGAATAGATGCATAAGGACTTGCTGCTCAATTCAATATTGCTCATAATGCAGTTGCCTGTCTGAATCATTTAGAAACTAATCTTTTCATCTCAGCTGGTTTTGATCATAAATTCTCAATTTGTAGTATTGATTAAAACAAGTTTACTAAAATAAAAGATATCCCAATGCTCATTCAGTTGCTATCTTTACTATTTGTTGTCTTCATAATGTACAACTAGCTACATTCAGTGAAGATAAATCATTTAAATTATGAAATCTAATTGTAAATAAGAACTTCTAAGCTAAACTCCACCATAAATCCATAGTTAACTCTATCATCTCCCTTAACACTCCATTAATATCTACAACCCCAAATAAATGTAAAGTCAACATATGTAACATCCAATCCTCCACACTTGTCTCCTCCATCAAGTCTCATCCTAAATTAACTCTCTCAATTGAACTGCTTCGTCATTTTGATTATGATGATCATCATTACCTAGTCTCTATTGGTAATGAAGATATTCTATTCTGGAATATAAATACATAAGAGATATGGTAGTATACTGCATTGTAGTGTACATTGGATAATTGATTTGAGGGATTAGCTCATTTAAAGAATGGGAATATAGTTATGGGGATGTATAATGGGTGTTTTAAAGTATGGACATGGAGGAAATAGGAAGTGGCGGGGAGTTATATTTGATGATTAGGGAATTAAAGATGGAAGATCAATTTAATAACTTGAGTGCTGTTATGATTCATTGTCTTGAATGTAGGATAGGGAAATAAGATAAATACTTATTACTTCACATAGGTAAATGTGAGAGGAACGGATTTAATAATTAATAAAAAAGTGAAGCAAACGTTTCGATAGCAGAAACCGATTTGGCATGATTATACTTTCTTAGGATATCCCCTTTTATGAGAAGAGCCCATTTATTATAAAGAAACTTGGTCATATCAGTTCATCTTATAAGAACTCATTTAAAACACCACTACTACTTCTTCTTCTCTTCCTCTCGCTTTCTATTCAATAATGGATATATCTGTTTACCATCTTTAGTCCTTTATTAACTTAATTTTAAGTAGACTTAAATTAATTTAAGAAGGTTAAGGAATGCAATAGGATTATTGGATAAGTGGGACCATTTGTTACTAAAGGGAGAGATGGGAAGTAATTATAAATTACTCATTCCTTAGAATCAAGACCCGTCTAATGCTGAAAGCAAACATGAAAGAAGATGAATACTTGGATACAATAGAAGTCCTTAATAGAATCAAAGTAAGCAAGAACCTCCCATAATCTCCTACTGACTCTCAAAGCACATCATCATGCCATACCCACCATCAATATTAAATAATGATCAACCCAATTATTGCCAAAACCTCAGTATTAGTTGCTAAACAAATCCTCCCTCACCCTCTCCCTTCCCATCCCACAGATAAGCCACTATAACATATTCAATCATTACTCAATCAGTAGACCCACTTCCTTCCTGACTCACTAACTCAGGCCTCTCGACTAACCCCCTACTGAGACTACTCTTCCCTTAAGTCTTCAAGCTATAGGGTCTCCCTATCCTTATACTTAGACAGTAATAATCATTGAGGGATTCATTCATCATCTGTAAGAGCTATTATCTCATTTGATTCAGGATATACAATTGTATTGTGTTTGAATGATAAGTAGGTATGCTCTTAAAAGCAATCTTAGGGATAATGTTAGATTTTATATTTAGTGATATGTATTAGAGTTATATTGATTGGGATGTTCATTAGGTTGGGACTAGAGGAGTCACATCCTAATTTGGTGGATGGTTGCAGTTGTTTGTGAAGAATTGAAGACGACATAAAGATTTATTTATGGATTGAAATGATAATTGAGTTATGTATTCACTTTTAGGGAAATCCTATTGCTCGGCAACAGTCTTTGTCTCAGTGCTTGGGAGTGGAATGGTTTCACTCCATCAATTATTAAGAACTAAATAGAGTAAATTAAATGGGATATTTATTCATTGCAAGGCTTTGATCTTATAACTATACACATCAATGGATTTGTTTATTTAGGATCGTAAATTTCTTTCCAATCCATTCTCCTTGACACTCAGTTTCATGCGAAACTGCCTTAGTGCTTGGTGGGAATGTAGCATCAGTGTCTTGGATTATTGCAGCCTCCTAAAGAGGTACAGTATCGCTCCAAAGCATTAGTAGAACCTTCTTTCATCGCCTTGACTGGGAAGTCGTCAAATGTGATCAGGGATTCAATTCTGCCTAATGTATAATTAATAGAGCTGGCTATCCTCTGACTCCCTCTTACCAGTCCTTCCAATCTCCCGATTTAGGAGAATTAGACCTAATGTAGATCTCTTGAATTTTCTTGCTACTCTTTTCAAAGTATTTAATCTCTTCCTCATGACTCTTAACATCGGTTGATGCTTCTGCTGTCCATTCAGCATATTTAAACTTAGCAGCAACATTAATATCTATTCCAATACTTTGCATCTCTTGCACATTTTGGCTTGTAAATTCTCTAATCTGTAAGCATATATGCTATTCCTAGTTTAAAGCTAGCTCTCAAACGTGGTAACTTGAAAGTGAGAAGGCTATCTCATATGCTTGATATGTGACATTTGCAGAAGTAAAAACAGATTTATCTTCTCTAGTGGACTTTTACATGTTCTTATACTCGAGAGAGAAAGAGAATGAAGCTTTAAAGATGCCTTGGTATACCGTAAATCCTGAAAATTAATCGGAATTAAATTACAATATGTCTTCCTGGGTAAAATTGATTTTCGCTCAAAAAAGAACTCCACAGGTCCCAAAGGATTTGGTGTTGCATCAATCCTGGGACCTTCAAAGGATTTCTTTTGGGTGAAAAGGAATTTTTCCAGGAGCCTCATTCCTCCACTCACAGGAACTTTGGAGTCTTGGGGTGGTGAGATGGTTTGAATGTTGGCAGAGGCAAGAAATCTAATTTACCCACCGGAGACAGAGATATTTGTCTGCAAATCCTTTTGGTAAGATCTAGTTCCTGTATAATTCTCGGTGCTCTCTAAGTAAGAGCAAGAATGTAGTTGTTTGCCTGAGGCTTGACCTGGGATGAGGTGCAAACATAAGAACTCCACTCTTCATTTACTAACATTTTAGCCACTAGCCTCCCCCTTACCCATCCCTACCTTTTCAATCCCTCGCTCTCCCTCACATCTCCCTCCCCCCACCTGCCATACCTATTCCCCTTGCTTCCATCTCTAACCAAATAGTCCCTGTCAAGATGTCTCTTTCACTCTCACTAACCCTATCCCCACCCATCACACAGTCATCCATGCCTCTGAGTCCCTTACTATATCTCCTCCCTTCCCCTCCAGTGAGACTATTCTCTATGTAATAAAGCAATAAGATACATCTAATCTATTACCTTTATGGGTATCATTATATGGTTATTAATGTGGATGATACTGTAGTGGGGCAGACAATGGAGTTGGAAGGAGTGGGAACGGTGTTTACATCGGGGTATTCAGAGATATTGGAGTGGTTGGGGGAGTAGGATCATGATTATTAATAATTCAAATATATTCAAGGAATTCACCTTTGATCCTGTCTCTCTTTCTCTTGCGCAACACTTCAGAGATTGTCTTGAGGGGTTTCTTTATTCCTCTTTTGTATTTCTCAGCCATTCTGAATAAATCTAATCCATATCTTCTGTTAGCTCTTCTATTAAATGGACCAAAGGGCTTAGTTTCTTTTCAAGGCCTCTAATCAAAAACACCATGGCGGAGTCATCCTTATTCATATAAAATGTCTTAATGTTCTCTCCCGCCAACACATGCGCTTTAATTTCATGAGTAGTTAATTTACAATGCCTTTGTCTAAAGACTTCATGACAAGCATAGATTGTTCTCCAACATCTTCCAATGTATTTGAGGTTGTGTTTGGATGGAGTAGTTACGAATTAGTTACTTGCTTCATTGGTAGTGTCCTTTAATGTGTCGACTGTCTCTTTGACATCTCTTGTGACTTTAAAGATTGATTTCATTTTTAATTTTATATAATCTCGCCCAGTTTTAATTAATTATTAGAAAAAGGTTGTTAGATGTACATCCAGTATATTTGACTTAAATCTAAATTCATTTTAATAATTAAAATAACATTAAATAAAATGTCAGTGACATTTCTCTCTCTCTCTCTCTCTTATTATTCAATTTACCTCTTTCTCAATTCTCTTCTTCTTGAAAGGAGAAGAAGCGAGATTGAGATTGAGTAGTGACGTATTCATTTCATCATTGTTAGACTTTGCAGTCTGTTCATTCTACAATGGGTCCCCCAAATGTTGTAACAATTTTGAATTGAACTTTTCTAGTATTTGACTCTTAGAGCTTGTAAAGATTATTTGATGAAGGTACTGATTCTTTACCTAACATTAGAGTAGAGGAGTGTTCTCCCCTTAGTACTTACATTCTCCCATGAAATAACTATCTGTTCTTGTTTATGAATCTGAGCTAATCGTTTTCAATTAATAGTCTCTCAGGATGGTTATTGTCTTCTTTGACTTTTTTAATTAAATTCTTACTCATGCGCACTTTCTTTAATGAGTTAAGATGTGCGTCTTTGATCTAGCTTTATTTACTCTCAAATGTTTTCTGCTCCTTGCCTGTAAAGGGTCTTTCAACCATTTCCACATCTTACACAGAAGTGACATAACTCGATTGTTTCTTTGAGAATTCTTGCAATTACTCCTTCTAATTCTTCCTAATCAGAGGGATATCTAATATCTATTTAGGTTTTTAGTTGTTCTCAAATTTTCTTTTTGATTACTTCAGATAATTCAATCTACATTCTGTCTTGTTCTTTTCTCAGTGTGCTTACACTTTCATGTAAATCTTGGACTCTTTAACTAATAGAGATAAGATCATCGTCAACTCTGTCATGTCTTAATTCTCATTCTTTGTTAGCGAACACATTCAGATATATTGCTAACTTCAAAGACTTATGAGTTCTCATTCTTCGCTACTGTGATCTCCGGACTATTTGTTTCTCTGCATTCCTTTACATCCCTGCGACTAGCTTTATCTGAGTTGATTTACGTAATAGATGAGTAGGCGGAGTGATCCACTCCCTTTTACTCTTCTTTATTTAAGTTACTGTGATTCACTCTCTCCATAACTATGCACTTTAAATCAACTATTCATGTCAGTGACATTTAAAATAGAGTCCCTTCAAGGCTGTACCCTTTCTTTGGTGTGGATTTCTCCATAATTTCCTTTCTTCCCTGATTGTCAACTACCATTCTAGCTTATTTAGCCTTCTTAAGCAAATCAAGTTGCAACAATTCATTTTCTTTTTTTAAATCATTCATCTAAAGTAAAACTGCCTGTCTGTTTTATTTGAAGAACTTCTCTTCTTCTTTCACATCTTCAACCTATTTTCTTCCTCTCTTTACCTGAGCAGTATCCTTTAGTAAGTGGGGACCTCTTCCACTTCCAGCTAGAGTGCTTTAAATCATTTTACTTACCTTAAATAAGTTTAAATTGTCTAAACCATTTAGCTATTTCAGGAAGGACATTTACTTCTAAGTTCTTCTTTATCTAGAAGGTGTCATGCCTCTCAGATATTTGAACCTGGATGAAATATACAAATAGTTATCCAATATTCGTGTAAATCAGGTCTCCTACCCATGCTTTTAGGATTTTCTTTAATTCTGAGTTCTCTGGTAAGTATTCATTGATCTTAGGGTATGCTTTAGCAAAGCCATGTAAGTCTTGCAAGTACAGTCCCTCATATTAAGGAATTGGTATCCTCTTTGCCTCGGTTTGTTTCAGGAACTGTGTTATCAGTAATTGCTTGAACACTTACTAACTTCTTCCCTTGTATTAAATCTCTCAGAAAGTAAATTGTTACTGAATCAACATCAGGTATATACATTTTACAATCCACTGTAAGAAAGAAATGTATTGCTTTCTTTGTAGGAAACTTTGCTAAAATTTCTTTCACATTCAATGTTTCCATCTGGATTTGTCTCTATAAAGTTATTAGGCATAAAACAACCTACGTAAATGAAAAAAATTGATAAGTGGACGCGAGTTCTTTACCTAAATAAAAATACTGTAATGATGTAAACCACTTATGACTTTAACTCAGAAGTCCCTTTGTTTGCTCTGTTCAATGCTTCTGCTGGTAAAGATGAATCAATCATTCATGACATATTATTTGAGCCTATATCTGTAATGAAAGAGTAAGACTCGTTATAGTTGAGTTATCATTCTTTAAAAGAAAGTGAATCTGCAAACTACTAAGTTAGACTTCAGTTTCAGTACAGTATTAATCATTAAGATCATCAATTAGTTTCCCATGTCTGCATGAGTTGGTTATGCCTGAACAATCTTCGATCTCAGTTTTCATCCATTCTTCTCTCTTTCCTCTCTCTTTGGAGATTCTGGATCTACTTTTATTCATGGGTACTACCCCGTCCTGTCCGCTGTGTATCAGCTCTTTCTTGGTGGAGATTTAGTCATCCTGCCCTCCTTTTAGTTTGCTTGGGTCCTTCTCCTTCTCTTTATTTCCTCCCCGCTTGTGAGACTATGCCTGACCAGTCTGCATTTGAAGGTCTATCGATCCTTTTTATTCAGTCTCCTCTCTCTCTTCCTCTGATGGCATCTGAGGGGCTGTCTTCTTCACTCTCTTCTTCTTCATCTTATATTTAGTTTTTCTGTGGGCCGTGTCTGCTATCCATCCTTCTTCCAAAGCTTCTATCTGATCTTGGGAAATAGCAAGAGTGGATTTCCCATACTTCTAATACGGGAAGTACATGTGGTTTTCTAACTTATCAATGTGCCAGAAGCCAATGACATAAAACCTCATTGATCTCCCCAAGATGTGCTTCATCCTCACAATCCTCTTCCTATCCCCTCAGCTTAAGAGCCTAAGATCCTTGCCATCCTTCCACCTCTACCATTAGTTGGACTCCTCCAATCTTCATGTTAATTACATTTTCATCTGCTTCAATGGTTCCCACAAATGACTCAAGCGTAGTCTCTATCTAAATCATAAATCCCTCTTCCATATCCTTTTTTGCGTCAGCTAATTGGGTCATGACTTCTTTGCAAATAGCTTCCGCCTGTTTCAGTTTCTCTGGCATCTACGTATTGGTGGTCACCAGCGTTGCCTGGCCGAAGTCATTAATTCCTTGGGCATCTCTCATGTCGTTTCTCTCTTCAAGATACTAATCTTGTAACCTTATCTGTTTCCACATCTTTGGATTGTAGTAGCAGACTTCGAGTAATATATTGGAGTATGGCCTTTCTTGAAATGCTTGTGTACGACTACTAAATTCTCGAATTTCCCCTCATAGAAGCCATCCCCTAAGATCACTCTTATGATTTTGAATATCTCACCCATAGTTGCCATATCCTCTTGCATTAATTCCATGAATGCCACATCATTTGAACCATCCGACATGGTCTGTTGTCTGTGGCAGAGAATCCCTCTCTTCCATGTAAGTATGATAAGGTAATTTACATCACTTGGATCATTAGGTCTGATAGAGGCATTTTGGTTTCATCAGTGAAATCTTTCATTAAACCAACCATCTGTTTTCATATATCTTATCCAATTTCCAAATCTAGTCTGGGGAGGAGCACTGGTTGAATATGCCATACCTTAGCTCTTCGTGCCACTCCATCCATCCATCTGTGTTAGTTTACTTTGACTGCTGCTTCAAATAGCTTCTAATTCAATCACTATATTGAATCCACTTAGGCTATACCTCGCCGGGCCCGCCAGGATCACTCTATTTACTCTGAGCACTACTTGATCCCTCTTGAACCTAGTATGTTGAGGCAGAATTCTTACAGTATAAGCATATACCTTCCTTTGACCCAGCACAACCCTGATGGTAATTCATTTATCTCGGCTGTCACTTGGTCATCTTCTATAGGGTGATTCTTTGGTACTCTGGGTTACCCATACTTTTGAGATGGTGCTTCGCCTCTCTCATCGAATGAATGAGTATGTTGTTAGAGTCTAATGTCAGTTGGTCCAATCTACTCCATTGTGTTGAGTTCGTAGTGTCCATCGCAAGTCTCTTCATACCATAAGGGTCCTCATTCTCTTCATTCTGCGGTCCCTTTTACTCTTTCTAGCTCTTGACTCTGTGTTCTAGTCCCTCCTTATCCATCTTCATCATGGTCCATTGGCTATCTACTTTGTCTCTCTTCGAGCTTTGATTCATTTGCCTATTACTTTATTTGAATATTATTTTAGCTTCTCTCATATAAGAGGTAGATCTCCAAAATTGTCTTTGTTCTTTTAATAGCATTCTCACCTGTCTGTCCTTAAATTTCAGTCTGCTTATTCTACTAAACAGCTCCATCACGAGGCCCTTTAAAGAGTGGTCACAATTGGCGTGCTTTTCGGGGTTCAGATAGCCTCCACACTTACAAATCACTCTCTGATTCTTCACTAATACTCTTCCTGATAGTATCTAGGCGAGCTGTCTCCATATCCCCCATCGCCGTTGAGTCTTCGTCCTTTAACTTTTTCAATCTACTTCATCTTGTAATATTATGTTCTCAACTCTTCCCTTTGTGGCTTTGGTTCTAGCAATCAGAAGTTGTGTAGGGTAAATCTTTTCTAGGATAGAGGCTATATTCTTTGGGGAAGCCTGCCACACACTTCGTGACTTTCCTCATCGATATGTGATGGAATTCTTCCTTTATTAATTCTGCATATGTCAAGGCCCCTAGTTGATAGTAATCCAGGATCTATGGTAAGTTTCAGATATTGTTCTCCTGAGACCTGAGTCTCTCCATAGATTTCTTATGTTAAACTTAGACCAGTTAATGATGTTTCTTAGTTTGGTATTGATCTTGCTCTTTATATGAGTTGGGAAGAAACTTAACGTCACTCCCAGGTATTTCAGATAATAATTAAATATGGATTTAAGTTTAAATTGAAATTGCCGCGAATGAAACTCTGCTAATATTATTGTAGTCCTCTCTTTTGATGCTGAGAGATACTACGCAAAGATAAGAGTAGTTCTGATTCTGATCCTCGAAGATGACATTTAACTAAATTTGTAATTAAACATCAAGGGGCCATTGGAAAGAGGTCACTTATCCCATCTCATCATAAATCATTGACCTCACATCCACTTGATATCTAGCTCAATCCATCATAGTGAACCTGAGTGTTAAGGAATAGTTTATCCTTACGAGTCTGCTTTCTTTTAAAAGTAATATCCTTTTACGCCTTTGGAGATTAGTCGTGATACTATTTTATATGCATTCTTCCTTAAGCAAGATACTACACAACCTTTATCTTAAATAACGACTCCAATATTACCTACTAATGCTTTAATTTTCTTTATTCCATGCTTGTTCCCACTGTAAATGTTAATATAAACATTCCCTGAATTGAATTCAACTAAACGAGTTTTATTAATTAAATTCTTCGAATTCGATTAGCACTTAAATGAGTTAAGATCGATCCTATCATTATATGTTATACATCGATAATTCACTAATTTCGAAGCAACCCTTAGTGGGATTCTAGATTAACTTTAAAAAATTCTTTGCAGAGTTTACTTACT
>JAGYYO010000143.1:0-13234 GCA_021441625.1 Diophrys sp. 3 WChen-2021
CTGTCCAAGATTCACTCCCTCGAAGAGGAGTTGCTCGTGCTTGTCTTCCCTAAGAAGGAAGCTTTGAAAGATCCTCAGTTAAAATGAATGACTGCAGTTGACATCTGAAGAGAGATGCTATTTCTCTGATTGATTAGATATATTAAAAAAAATGTAATACTTAGTTTATATATTAATCAATATAAATTAAATTACACTTCTAAACTCAATCTCTAATTAGATATTACATCCCTCCGCTATTTACATTCACTGTGATAAATAGATAGTAATTAGATGATTTGCAAGCAAAGTATATTAAATCACTCTATGCACTTCACAGAGGTCTTAGTATATAAGATATGTATGCCATAACTGGACTGAAATATCCAATGGAAATTGTCATATAAGAACTTTAGGGATCAATTTCAGTTTACAGTCAAGATCACTCAGATTTAAACATCCCTGAATCAGAGTGGATCGAAGAATCAGTTAGTCTACAATTCAATAACCATAATGTATAAGGCATTGCTAGGGTAATAACTAGAGCACACTTTCAAGATGGATAAATTGTAAAATGCAACTACTGCGGAGGAGTGTTTAATATATTTAGACATGCCCATCCTTTTAGCTCGAACCAGTATAGGAACATTTACATGATATCCTATAAATTTATTATACTGAAATAAAGGGGAGCAAAAAAGAATGTAAAATTAGAAAATATGTGAAGAAATGAAAGATCAGATTGAATAAGGAAAAGGTTTCAAAGTTGAAAGTTTAATTACACTTAATCACCCAAGTGAATTTAAATGAAGACCCATCTTAGATGTAAATAGTAGATTTTATTAAAATCTTATATTTAATTTACCTAGACTGATGGACATCTAAGGAAAGATGTTGCATTGGAGTGGCCCCTTACCTCTATCTTCCCAAAGGATATTGTGGATTCAAGTTGATGATGTAGTCTATGCTATCTTTGGTCTGCATTAGTTGGGCCATATATGTAATTACATAAATTGAATACTGTCCCTAATATAATAAATTATAATTTCATTAGATGGATTGAAGAAGTTAAAGACTGAGAGAGTTTGACCAGGTAGTAAGGCATTATTTTGGGATTCCTTCTGACTCTTCTCTCTAGAAACATCACCTCCCATATCCTCAGATCAGAGATGAAAGAGAAAGTTGAAGTACTTGCTTTATTAAGTATTGAGAGGCCATCAGATAAGAACAGCTCCCTACAAAGATGCAATCTTGGCTCAGTCTCTTCAGTTCTGAACAGAACTGCCCCTGTTATATTCAAGTTTAGCTACTCCCTTTGGCGCTTGCGCCACATATCGTAACTCGGTTATGGCTTGTCAGATCATTGAATTGTGATGCTAATATTTTATCGACTTTTCGTCTTTCAGAATTATGGCAAAAATCATAAAATATATTTTTATCTAGATGTTGATCAGTAATAAGGTTTCAAGATCGACAGTAGGTACTAGTCAATCAACAGAGTGGTAAGACCAGGATTAGGGGGTTTTAGTGTTTTCAAGACTTTCATTCCTTTAAGAACGTACATTACAATAATCAACTGAGAGGGTTGTATTTATAGACTAGTAGTAGTCATGAATGTAACAAACAATTTAGGAATGTATTTTAGATATATTCTCTTGGTATCCTCTTTTAACTAATGAAACTATATTGGATTACGTAAAGGTATTAAAGTTATACTGTGATCTCAGATCTTTGAGTTAACAGCCATTATAAGATATGATTTAATTATGATTTAATAAAAGAGAGGTTACATTGACATGTCCTTAGCCAGCAGCTCTTCCAAGGGATCCCCAATTGGAATTTTCTTTTTGACATTCTCTTCTTTTTGAATCTCTCTTCGGGCCTATCAACAACGAGTGTCAATTAAAGGTGAAAGGCAATGGATGGAATTCAAATATAACATGATCAGGACTTATAATGGTAGACTTACTTTCCTTTTAGGTTTATGGTTTTGGGGTCTTGGGGTTTTGGGAATTTGCGGTTTGTGGGTTTTGGGGTTTTGGGCTTAGGATGGCGCCTACATTGAAAGTGATTCGAAGTCATAAAGATTAATAGAAATAGAATTTTTTCATATTTAGATGAGCTTTAAAAAGATTAGATTGAGAGATCATAGAGTCTTATTAAGTCTCTGTTTGGATTAGCACAAAACATCTCTGACAGCCAGGCACTATGTAGGTAGATAGTTAAGACCTCGACTCAATTGATTTTTAATTGTCTATTTAAGGTTTTGCTATTAGAGTTTATGGCAATCACAGTGTATGCCTTTGCCGTGACGAATCTGATTGAAGAGGGAGAACGTTACTTCTCTTTAAAAGCATAGAGATCATTTGTTGTTTGGATTAAACATTTAATTATGGGGATGCTATTACCTGATCTACCTTGTTTATATCGAGACTTATTAAGTGATTATAAATCCATTACTCTTAGTTGACCTAATTGAACAGAAGCTCGCTTGATTATGGAGTAGTCTGATTCTCATTGTTTAAAATAAGGAGCTGAGTTCGCCACTATTACTCTCGCTCTTCCATCCTTCCCTCAAGTATTTCTTGTTACGCCAGAGGAGGATCCTTGGAGATATGATATTTATATTTTAGAAGTTTCAATTTCTTGTTATCTTTCATTATTAAAGAATCAAATTAATACGTAAATAAAGATAGGAGAAGATTGGAAGGTAACAGGAGGAACCAGATTGATAGCTAAAGACATGATGGCAAGTCCCTGTCTGATGTTAAAACCAATAGAAGGTCTCACTCTCCCTCTAAAGACTTTAAGTAAAGGCCTTCTAATCCATAAAAAATGATTCATTAAGTTTGAGATAATCGATAAGATGACTGATGAAATGAGAAAAGGATCTTTTAAGTATTCCTGGATTCTAGAGAAGTAGAAGCTAGAAAGAACGAGAAGTGCTCTCTTTTCTTTCATATTTAATTAAAGATGGGTAGTTAGTCCATCGCAAATATGTGCATCTAGGGATCCTCTTTAATCTGAAGCTTTTGAGGTTTTGCATGATACCATCCGGTTCTGCTTCTTAAACCGGGTATATGGGAATATAGGATCGAGCCTGATCCTGTCTGGTTCTTTACTATCATGATAGCAAATTGTGGAAGAACCTTATTCGATCAGGCTCTGGGAATATCTAATTAATTTCGACCTTAATTGAATCATATCAATTAATCATCTATACCCTAGAGTGGTCAAGATTCAATATGTCAAAGCCTAAGTTAAAGCCAAAGAAGACTAAGCATCCAACAGAAAGGGAACTCTTAACACCAGAGTGTAATTCGTAAGGGAGGTTGTCAGAGACATTGTCAAATTTAGCCTTTACGTGGAGAAAATGATTGATTTGATTAGAACTGGTACTCCGGCAAATAAAAGACGGTAGTCAAATGACCAGACACGGACTCCAAACGAACAGAATAGCTCTTCAGAAGAATAGCAGACATTGTCAAGATCATTCAGGCCCAATACTGGTTTATTTCAAAATATATTGATAGAAACACTGGTTGAGTGGGTTGTAATCTATCATTTATAGAATTCTTCATTTGCATTGGAGTTGTTCTTAATGGTTGTAGTTCTTTCTTTCTCTTAAAATACCATGTCGAGTTTCTAATTGATAGTTTTAGTTATTCTAATCCTACATTGCTTCTTATCTTATCTTCTTTTCTCTCTTCTTTACATTCATTAATTCTCTTCTAGTGTCTTTATTCTTTCTTTAGCTTCTTTGGTTGTCTCTTTCTCATATTACAGTCTCCTTTCACTTTTAATTAAATCTAAATTCTTATTATTCAATTCTTTCCTTAACATATTAAGTGGAGAGTCTTCAATGTCCGTCTTCAAATTAAGGTATCTCTTGTCACTATCTTCTAATCTATTCTTTTAATATTCAATCTAAGCACTCATTCTCTTCTTATCTGCTTCTAGTGATACTTTCTCTTCTTTAAATAGTTTCTTTCTTTCGATATTACTATCTAGACACTTCTTGAATCTTTCTAAATAACTAATCTTCCAGTGCTATTCTCTTATTTTCTCTCTTTGTAATTTAGTTGCTTTCTGTCTAAGTGATTTCTATACTCCTTTCATTGGATTAATCTAGTCTTTAATGCTTTCTCTCTTGCACTCTCCTTTGCTCTCCGGTCTTTAGTTACCTACTATAAGTGCTCTAATTCTCTTTCTTTCAAATAAGCCATAAACTTACCATATTCTCCTTTCTTGCATACTTCTAAAGACCATACATATTAATAATCAACATCTTTCTAATTAGGATTGGCATTCTCTTTTAATGGTACTGTTGATGTTAGTAATGTTTGTTGTTTTACACTGTCTTTATCTACTTCTCCAAATTCTTCTCAGTATATAATAATATTGACTTTCCCTATTTGCTTATTATCACCAGTTACTATTGGAATGTATTTATTATCACATCTAATTACAGGCTATGGAGTACTCTTCTAGTCTCCTTTCTTTTCATTACTCATGCTTAATGTGCATACTCCAAGGACTGTCTATTACTTTCCTCTATCTCTGTGATAACATGTTACTTTAATAGATTACTTGAGTTTATTCTAATTGAGTTTTAGTTTATAGGAATTCAAATTATTTCCATCCTTGTTGTATTGCTATTTCTTAATTAGGTATTATAGCATTCATTGATGAAACACTATGGTTTACTTCACTTGTGGACAGTTTGAGTGAGTATTCAAATGAAATATTAGCTAATTATTTGAATTCCTTTGCTTTCTTAATATCAATGATAAGTTTCATTAAGTGAGTCTGCTCATTTGTCTCGTCTTCGAATTCAGCTAATTAAATTTAAAAGTAATTAAGAGAAGACACTCATATAAATCATTGTTCCAATAACAGTTGTCTTGGATGTATGATGTTCGATTCTGGGTTTAGTCCCATATGTAGAAACCTCAAAATCTAAGTAATGTCATATTTATAACATAAGATGAATCATTCCAATGTAGGGAACCCCTTCAGTCTTCCCCACCTCCTTCCCAAGGTTCGAAGTCGTCGACCCAGACAAAAAGAACAGTTCCCAAGGTTATTCCCCCCTGAAACACGAATTTAAATTAATTATTAAAAACATATTGGAATTCTTCAATACAAAATGTAATTAAGATCTATAAAAACTTCACAGAACACAAATCATTTTAGACTAACTTCCCCTCTGATGGAAATATTTGGAGGTAAAGAGTAGGAATTAGATCAAATTACTTTTGCGTTTCCATGATTGGGACACATTCGATATTATCTAAAGAATTAATGTATCAGCATCCAGACACGTTTATTGGTCTCCTAAAGGAACACAAGCTATCCTATCTCTTAAAGATGAATGCTGTATATTGGATTATAATGAATTAGTTGTTAATAACTACCTTTAATCCGGATGAGATGATGAAGATGGGTGGGAGGATGCCTTTTCTCCTGCTGATGAAATCAATTAGTAGATCACCTCAGGTATGGATAGACAATACATGTTTTATATTTACTAAGGGAAAAGGTAAACCAAACTAAGTAATGACCCTTGCTACTATTAATAAGAAGTAATTTATATTGGGATATTTGTAAGCAAGGAATAAATCTACATGTTTAATAAAGGACTAAATATTATATCTTATTAATTACTTTCTGATGTAGTTGAATTCCAATCTCGCATTATCCAGAAGCAAGAACTCTCAAGAGAGATCTCATCATGGATCATGGGAAGTAATCTGCCTTTGTTAAGAGAAATCAAACCAAGTAAGGTAGAACCACCACAGACAGAATAAGACAATGAAGATGAGATATTGCATGAGTTAGAGAACGATTGATATTAAATTAAAAAGATTTCAAATATCTTTTCATCTATTTTAATCTACAGAGACACTCTGAACAATGCCGCCATTCCTATGTCTTGTTGCTCTCACTTCATGCAAGAGAAACCCACATTTAAGGAAAAGAAGGAGCATACACACCCATAGATGATCAGTTCTTAAAGCCTCATTGGACATTAAAGAACATAATGGAACTTCAAGTGGGATAGTTGGTGTTGTTACTTCATATATGCTTTCCATGTGGTTCTCTTAAATTTAAATTCTGTGACTAAATCATTATTCTGAAAGTAGTTTATTGTTTATTATTCTTTTCACTTGATGACTGATTTCAAGGTGGGAGCTGTGCTTGTTAAATATAAGAATTCGCTTCACTCAGAGTACTTGCATTATTACTCACAGATGGACATATAAGATTTATACTTAAATGTGTTTAGGTATGGAACTTGTTATTTCTATCTGTGTCATGGTTATTGAATGTAATTTCTACTAACGAGTCAAGGATCGCTTCTCAAGATAACGGATAGGCTGTGTTAGGGTAAGTCACTTGACTATGGCTGTTTATAATATTTTTCTTTGTTTCTCAGTTAAATTGCAGTTAATATTCAGCAAGAGCTACACTCCCAGAAAACTTCCAAGAGCAAATAATGTCAAACAATGCCTCTCTCAACAGCACTTATGACAGTGTCTGTACTTTCTTGTTCACTAACAGTCTCTAATGTATAATGCTCTACACGGATTCTTAAATTAAATGGTAAAGCAGTAAGGTCTAGGTTAGTCTTCTTCTTCTTCTTTAGAAACTATTATATATGTGTCTTTAATTATATAATTAAAGAGTGCATCGATGAGAGGGGAGGAAGGGAAAGCCAACTCCTGAAAGTCCTTGGCAGGCTTTTTGGAGGACGTGTCAGACTCCTGTTCCACCTACAGGGCCTTCAGTCCTTTGTCTGGACCATCTTTTTAATGAGACAAGAGCAGCGAGTTCTACTGGAAAACTTCCAGTCACAGATGGCAATTCCCTTATCGATCCTTGTATAGTTCCTGTAAAGGTCAGGACATCAACAATGATTGATCACATCACTGACCCTGTCTAGGTAGTTTTGAATGTCATTTAGAAGGTGCAGTTCAGTATTATATTGAGAGCAGAGTTAACTATGAAGTAGTAAAAGGATAATGTTTTGAGACAAACTGAAATGAGACGATCGGCATTTGGTTTCTGATCTCCCTTATTAAGGAAATTATGACTCTGATTGAGGATCCGAAGGAGATGACTGGGCAGCACTTAGGTCCAATCATTCTCTTAGTTAATCCATTATGAGTACTCTATCGAAATCTAGTATAGTGGTTGGTGATTCTTTCTATTTGGAGCTGAGGTTCAAACCAGATGATACCAACCTCCTACTGGTAGTTATCAACAGACATTGTTCCGTAAGATCAGGTTAAGGGACTACTTGGTACCAGATGGGCTTGAGTTCTCTTTTAGAAGTTTGTTATGCACTAGGTGCCTTCAGGAACACGAAGGGACAAAGCCTCCTCGCCAGGCTTGCACTCTCTTTCCTAATGTGAACAATTTAAATATCCCTGGATCGAAACCAAAAGATGAAGGATTAAAACTAAAATAAAATGGGTTAGACACTAAAGAAACTCATAATAACTAAGGTAAATATCATTGAGCATTTTCTTCTAGAGAATCAGTGGACTATGCTGCTAATATGATAAATTAGAACTCATCCATGCTTAACTTACATTAATGTGGGATAACTCCTGCAGGAGGATCAGGTATAACTAATCTAAGAGTAATAAGTGATGGTGATGATTATTTAAATGTAATTCTCAAGTCCTGCAATTTATAATAAGAACTTCTTTATTTCGTCTCTTTAAATACGTGCATCTCCATCTTCATCAAATGAATCTTCAAACAGGGCATCAACTTCTTATTCATTAGATATACATCCTTTCCCTACTTCTTTTAATTCAGCTTTCACAAAGTCTCTTGATTCATCTTTGTCAAGTTCTCCACACTTGTCTTTTCGTATTTGTTCCAGATGTCTGAAATAACAGATACAATGATTTCTTTAATTTCAGATTTACTCATTTTAAATTAATATTTAAATAATGGGGAACCATTATCTTATTAAAGTAAGTAAGAGACTAACCAATAGGTGCTGATGCAAAGGACTCTCTTAGATCTAAGATAATAGGGATTAATAGCAGTCACTAAGTGGAGTGTCAACATCCCACTAACATGAAATAAGTAACAATTAAAGTAGAAGATATAGAAATAACAGACGATTCAGTTACATGTGGAAGGTTGTTATCTGAAGTTACTAGGAGATACTCATATAAGATATAAGAATTAAAGACGAAGAGAATCAAAAGAAAGAAGAAACTTATAGTTGCTTTAAATACATCTGATGGAATAGAGTCCCTTGACTACTGGTTAACTCAATACTACAAGGTAGTAAAGTAATCATCATCTCTTTCTGTATCTGAATTGCATTAGATCAAATCTCTTTTCTTCAGATGTTATTTCTATTCTTAACTCTTCCATTGCTTCAGTTCTTTAATAAACTCATTCTTCCCTGTTGTTTGTACGATTACATTAGTATAATGTTTATTTCTATTATCTCTCTTCTAATAAAACTCTTTCCTTTCTTCTTCTTCATTGGAAATAGAGATGCTCTAGACACAATAGATTATGCTAGATCAATCATTGAAGGATACAGTGATCTCATTCATGGACTAATCTATTGCATTCATATGTTTTACTTAATCAACTTTGACTTGTCTTTAATAATATTTATATAGGTTACATTTACACAGGCTCATCTTTAAAAGTTAACAAAGAAGACTGGTTAATTGCAAACATCTTATAATAGAACTTTACAGTACTGTCATGATTAATAGCTCTCTTAAGGATAGTCTTATCCACTAGGTTATAAAGAGAAGGGAGTACTTTATGATCATCAATAGATCTTGATTAATCTAGTAATTAAGTGAACTTAACTGGAATCGTTCTTTTTATTTAGCATATTCTATTAAATTACTTACTCTTAAAGAATCATTGTTAATTACCCTTATTAATATAATTGAGTAGGGGTTATCTTTATATAGTTTCTAGTCTAAGATGGTGAGTCCATCAAGTATATATTAGACTTGCCTAATTCCTTTGGATTAATTTCAATTTTAATAATAAGATTAGAAGCCTTCTCTCTGTTGTAGTAATAAATCGCTCTTTGGATCTAAATAATTTAAGAAATGAGTTACTCTTCATCTCTGTTTTGATTTCCTTGCATGTGGGTAGCTTTTAATCAGTATTAAATATGAGTGAAATTGATCCTGGATTTGAATGAAGACTTACCAGTGGAATATGAGCAGTAAGATCCAAAAGACAATCCAGTGGAAGAAGAGGTAGTAGAAAGTGAAGATGAGACATGCTCACTATGAATAGATAAAGGCAGAGTTAAGGATTTAGCTTATAAAGTCATATTTGATGATTACAAGTAGCTATTTAATCTGGAAATAAATACATCTTTCATGATTAATAAAGGGAAAAAGAAAGTCATTGATCCTATTAATCATCATTGGAGAATGCCTAGAATCCCATCATAATATTGGTTTAATTTCGCATTTCATGAACTTACATAGAGACAATATGTGAATCACTTGATCTTAACTATGTTTGAAAGTTAACTTTATTTCGAAGAAGATAGACAAGAAGATGAATCATGTAGTATCGTAAAGGAGAGATTATCATAGAAGAAGATTGCCATCTGATGATGAAAGACGAAAAGATAGGAGTAGAGACAGAGATAGACTCTATAGATGATTAATTTAGTCTTCCTCATTATCTTCTAATCTCTTCTAATGTTAGTTAAATCTACTTCTAAATCAAACTTATTGATATTTATTATTCATTGAATTACATGAACTTATTCAATGCGTCTCTCCTGGTTACATTCATTTGTAGTTTCTATTCAATGCAATCCCTAACACAATCACTTATTGATTCATTCTCTTCATTTATTGTTCTTTCACTTTCGTTAGTTCCATGCTTAATTGTGACTTTAAATCAGATAGTCTAATTGCATGAAGAGGTTTCTTAAACTAAGGTTACTGTTGAATCACTTATTATAAATCATATGAAGGAGCAATTGAACGAGTAATGATTGTAGGATTACTAGATTAAGATTAAGGATGGATTAATAATGGTCTTTATGGTTCTTGATTATATGTTGAACATCTAACCACATAAGGACTCTTATTCTGGAAGATGTAATGCGAGAATCCAAGCGGGGATGCATTACGGAAATTTAATGATCTAATGTTCTCTGCTCTTCTAATTGCTTTAGTGTTAGTATAGTTATTAGGACTATCTATAGGATGGAGTTAACTATCTCTTAGTTTAACTTCATTTGTTTTAATTTAGTCTTTAATACTTTTATTTCTTATTATATATCAACTAATGAATTATCATTGGAAATGTTTAATTCTTGCAGTAAATCTCTTTCGCATTTAGAAATAAACTAGTTGATTTCTTATTCTCTTCTAATGAAAAGTAAGATAACACTCCATTAAAGAATGAGTCATTGCATTTGCATGCTTCTTAGAATTTATTGATCTTTAGTTGAAATGGATATCTAGATGAATGTCATAGTCTTATTTCTATTTCATATAGTCTATCTATATACATATTGAAGAACACATAAGTATCTTCATTTCCCTATCAATCTATTTCGATAATCACATTTAGATTATAGTAATGTGGAAGTTCATCATTCCTTCTAATTAACCTAATAACCATCCTAGAAGAATGAGTTGAAATTAATTAACGTTTAGGACTTCATCCTCGCCGATCTACCTATGGATCGAGATCATTCAGATGCACCTATAGAAAAAACTCTGTTATAAAATAAGAGGGTATAGGTTATTTACCTGGATTATTAAATGGAATTAACAAGCATTGCACGTTCTTAAGAACCTTAATATCTTAAGATTATCACACTCAATGATAGAATGCTTAAGTCATAAGTTAATACATATTGAATACTCACAGATAATAAGCCTCATGGTCTTATCCTGACTAAAACTATACATTAAGCAGTCCCTCTCAACATTGGTAACTACTCAACTTTCCGCTCCTCCCTTTCTCCTCATAAAGGTGTTGTCATATACTCCATTAAACAACTAAACCTCCAACTTATCTTATCCTATTCAAATCTACAGCCAGATCTTCAGAGCCTACATATGTGGAGTTTATCTAAAGAAATAACAATAGGCAGAAAAAAGCTGTTTGAATGAAGAAGCACATATATAAATATAAATTGTTTAATTATTGCTGCTGGAGATCTTAACTGTCATAAATAAAGATTCGAGGAATTTCTTTCCCATCTTGGACTTTCGCCAGCAACTCTCCCGCTGACCATAATAGCCTATAAAGCTGACCAAAGAATCACCAGTTATCCTGACTCTATCAGTGCCTCCAGTAAATTCATAAGTGTTTCCCTTAGATATAAAGCTTCTCAGACCATTTGATGATACATCAGAGATCACAATAGACGACCTAAAGTAAAAATATACAGAAGGTAGCTTGCTCTACTCACGAGTATCTCTCAATGCTCTTTGCAGTATCCTTCTCCTAAATTTATAGAGTCTTTACACAGATCCTTCCTAACTCCCTCTGAAACAACTAAGTCATAAGATTTACGTCTCTACTAAAATACAGAGACCTTTGTCAATGCATAACCAACCTTACAAACTCAACTAGTCGATCAAACCTTGCAATTCACTTAATGAAACATAATTAATGTAAGTGTAAGCTTACTAGACGAATATTAAAGTAAATTCGTTTAATAAAGTGATAATGGTAGGTTTTTTCCTGTCTCACTTGGAATTACAAAATGATATTCCTTTGCCAGACTCTCTCTGGCATCGCCTGCCCCTTCACCTCCAACGGAGGTGCTCTGACTAACAAGTTCACACTCCTTGGCTCTGAAACTATCTGACACAGTAATATTGACTTGAATGGAGATGGGTGTTCATCTGATTGTTAAATAGAAGAAGGATTTAAATGTATCAATAGAAATTGTGATGATGCTTATGCTCTAAGCTGTACCAATACATTGTTACTCACAGTTTATGAAAAAAGTGGTAAAACTCAAGATAATGTTAAGAAATCTGTGGAGATGGAAGAGATATGACGTGGAACTCTGATTTATAATTTGAAATGTTGAAATGTTGAAGGTTTACTAGACTCTGATAGAAACAGGTAAAACCAAAGAATTCCCCAGCACATTCAGAAGATTAAACTCCCAGCTACCAAATCACAGTCTCCTCACCACCTATCACGTCTCCGATGTACATAACACCTTCATCCAAATCCAATTCCACGACACCAAAGCAATCCCTCCCTCCCTAATCGAATCAAATTCCACAATTCTACTATTAAGACTAAGTCTACCTTCCATACTCCCTTGTATCATTAAATCTAACTATTCATATTAATATGGTCTATCATAAAGAATATCCATTAAGTGGCTAGTAAGAGTATCTCAATGTCAGTTGTAATAACAACATCGATGTTATCGTTGACTGTGCAGTCATTAATTACATTTATGTATTGATCTCTTATGTCGATGTTAAATACATTAGTATTGAATATGTCTACTGTGGCCCTAGGGAGGGGAATGAGGAATGAGGGAGAGATATGTTGTTATGGGTTATATTGTGAATGGAATTTGGTTAATATTATTATTAAATATTGGAAGAGATGGTTCATGGTTTCATACTGCTTTTATTTAGATAGAACAATTATAAGTGTTAAGTATTAAACATACTTAATAATAAATATGGACAGATAAGGCACTAAAGGGAATAAATACACACTTAGAGGGTAAATACTTCTAATTAATTAATAGTCACTTTAGAATAAATAGGTAAATACTGTTGGACTGACTCTGATTGTAAGATGTACTATCAGAGTATCTCTAAGAAATAATGTGTGTTTGATAACAGAGCAATTGAAGAAGACTTTGAAATGGCTGCATTTGCTGGACTTACTCTCTTCTTTGTTGTGTCTGTTCTGATCTTAATGGCATTATGTGTTGGTGTGTGCTGTGTAATCTGGTGTTGCAAGAGAATGGATAGAGACAACAGAAGAAGAGCCAATAGAAGAGATAGAAGAGACAAGAGTTCCAACAATTAGAAATGAAACATCATCAACAACCTTAAGTACACTAAGTAATCAATATAATAGGTCCTTCTGTTTATTAGGTATATGTACTTCAGTATCCTCCCTTCCTACATCTTTAGAGACAACTTCATCGTCCTCAATTACAACCTTAGAACATGGTTGAAGTAGGAAGAGTAGTTGAATGATTACTTCTTATTTGGATTGATAACCC
>JAGYYO010000144.1:0-13222 GCA_021441625.1 Diophrys sp. 3 WChen-2021
GATTGTGTCAACTATGACTCCTGCAATAAGTCTGTTTTTCTTCCATTCCTGCTCTCCCATGATGGTAAGAATCTGTGTCTGTTCCTTCTTGCTTTACGTGAGAGTAATTTCATTTCTCTCTGATTCTTCCGACAGGACTTCGCTTTGAGTTGTGAGTCCTCTTCTCATCCGTGTTCTTTCTTCTCTTTTCTTCTTCCTCGTCTCCTCCAGTCTTGCCATCTGTCTCTCTTTGATGCATGGTCCTTCATATTGAGCTGTGCCCAGAAGCTTTAGTTGCCGGGACTCCTTGGAGTCTTTTGCCGGCTTTTCTATATTTGAAATTCTCCAGAATTCCGGATCCTGATACTGTACCGCTCCCTCTTCCTTCTTTCCTCCAAGAGTTATCGTGTCCATGCTTGCTTCTGTTGTCTTGATCCGCTCTTTGATATCCTTGCCTGGGACCTCGCTCTCAAACTTAAGGGCACGAGCGACTGTTTTGTTTGTCTCGCAAGGGAGTGTGCTTCCAGTGGCCCATGTGTCTGATGTGTTTCTTGGTTTCTCTTCTGATACTGGTGATCTTTAATCTTGTCTCCCAGTCACAATCTTATCAGTTACTTCAGGCTTCTTTCTTGTTTACATTCTCTTCTTCAACAACGCCAACATATTTAATTCACTCGTTAATTAAGTTTTTATCATCTCACTTAAGTCGTAAAATAGATAAATTCACTTTCCTTTCTGAGTCTGAGTGCATTGGCAAAATGCTCCAAGTCCTTCTCAATATACTCTTACTCACAATCAAGTAGAATCTCGCACACTAGGAAAGAAATGGCTAAAACCCAAGTTTATTGAAGATTGGAAACCCAAAAAGAAAGAAACATGATGGGGAGTTACAATCCAAAGATAACTCACTTGCCTTGTAGTGTGTCTCCTATATCATATAATGTAAGGATTTCTATTCCATTCCATTTAAATTAAGTCAATTATCATTGCTGGATTGCATCTGACAGTGCTAACCTGTCTTCTAGCAGCTCAGAAAGTATGTCTAAAGGGTAAGTTGAATCTTAATGCAGAGCACACCAAATCTCCTCTTCCAGAGGTCGACTTTCTTCTCTTTGCTTCACAGGAGGCAACTAACTACATTATCAGATTTAAAATAAGAATACTTTCCATCTAACTTTGTGTCTCAGGCATTATCTGTTGTGACCGACATTAGCTTAGCACAGATCTGGTCTCCAGTGCAATTAAGAATTGTTCTGCTCGTCCTTCCTTTGAAAGTCTATTCTTGTTTATTACTTTTTTGTTTTCTCGCTAAGGTTAAATCAAGTTAAGATCTGGCAGTCAACAGAGATTCAAACTGTAGTTGATGGAACCTATCCTAGCATACAGTCTGGACTGAGTCTGTCCTTCGCTTCCCAGATCGAAACTCTGGATAAACTCATATATGCCCAGGGAGGCCGGCTGGATGTTGAATGCCATGGCCTTCACAGAGAAACAGTAGGATCTGATCTCCACTGCTGTTAATTCGCTTCATTCGCTATCAAGCCCAAGGAATACAGGCTTGCGTCCATCAGATCAGATCTGCAAGCTGTTCAACCAAGGACCGAATTGCCTGTGTACTCTTAGAGGGGCAAAGCTATATGAGCGAGACAGAGAGTGCAGAAGTATGGCAATTAAATCAACTGTTTAGGAAGGATTTATTGATTTCAGTTGAGTTGAGAATGAATATTAAATTGTGTTTCATTTTCTTCATATTGACAATTAGAATCACTCCCATCATAAGTATTCTTATCATCACATGTATCTTTAAAGTCTTTAGTATCGAGTGTTAAATTAAGTTCTAAATTCACTAAAGTCTCAAAGTCTTTTTTGTCAACTGTGCCTCCTGTGCCCTCAAATGAAACACCACCTAAGACAGAGGTTAAGAAGTACACTCAGGAATGGTGAGTGTGAGTGGTGACACAACTGGGTCTGAAGAAAGTGTAGGAACAGAGATATTAGTAGTCATTGCTGACTTGGATGAGAAACAATGCAAAATGCCATATTGTGTTCAACAAGAACTTAAAGACATTGATTAATCACATTTATTTGTTCTGAAGGATTTATTGATTATTAATATTCGAATAAGCATATGGAAAAATAGCAATGTAAATAAATGGAAGACAGAGAAGAGGAGGAGACTCCCTTGACTTGACTTGTTCTTAATTAATGATGGAATTTTATCAACCATCAAAATTGCCCTAGGGGAAGCTCGCATCAGTAGTCGAGCTTTTTGGTTAGGCTGAGACGACTGGACTACTTCAGTCGTTTGCTCATCTTGTTTGTCTTCTTTCCATTCACCTTCATACTTAGATCCATCTGCATGAACAACGCTAGAAATTTCGACTAGCATTTTATGTCGTTCACGACTTATTGAGGTAAACTCAATTTCGCAACATAATTGATTCATCGCGACCAAATTGAGTTTACCTAGGAGACTCCCTTAATAAATATGTTTCTAAGTTCCGCTTGGCGCTAATGAAGAAAAGTAGTAGCCATATAAATAGTACAGTTATGAGGAGTTTTATAAACTGAAACCATATGAGCATGCAGTGAGTGCTGATGAGGTATAACATGGAATATTTTATTATGGAGGATTGATGTAATCTCTTCTGGCTTTATCTATATGCCTATTCGCAATAAAACCAAACAAGAATAATGATGAAGGTTAAAGATTAGACTATTCTACTGCAAGATAAAAGAGATATTGATTATGAATCACCGTTAGAATAGAAGCAGCACATATTAATCATTGTATTCAACATGATAGATGTCTTCTCGATGTTGATGATCGATCCGATCCGTCACTTATGTGAAATGTCAATTTCTAAATTATCAAAAAAGTTTGTAATATAGATATCATTACGACGTAGGGAGGAGGCCTAGGGTAAGTATATCTCCTCTCCATCCCCTCACTCGAAGACGTCGCCACAACCCACAAAGAAAAAGATTGTCTCCTTTCTCCAGTAGTCACCATTCTCTTAATTTAATAATTAAAGACTTGTTGATATATTTCAATCAAATCAAATCAAGTAATAAGGACTTGTTTAGGTAAATTTGAAATAAAAGATCCACCAATTGACTCTTATTTACAATTAATAGGATGAGACAACTGAGTTCATATATAAAAGATTGAGAGAAAAGAAAAGGAACATGATATTGAATATAATTAATATGCTGGTTCTTTAAAAGTAAATGATATTCCATTGACTGATTTCTTATAGTATCTTTAAGAGAATAGATCTGAAAAAGACAGATGAACAAAGAAGCAATTTAAAATATAGAGAATAGTAAAAACAAGTGGTTTAAGGGAGAAACTTAGATTGGTTTGAAAGGTGAAAGAGTCATGTATGTGTCTAAATCAGTACTATTTTTAATTGATCATAGACAGTGATTAAGTGTCAGTTATTAGCAAAATTGACAATGGATAACTAGCTATATTTGATGTCAAAGGGAAAAAGGTGTTTTTAATGGAAAGAGAAACTAAATCTATTAAAGAAATAACTAAGAACATTATAATGAAGGATACACAGGGTAACACTGATGCAATACAAATGAAATACTGTAATCTGGAGAAAATTTGGACTAGGAATTCTCTCTTATTAAGTCTTAATGTTCAATAATAACAAGACAACAACATAGCCAAAGCAGGCAGTGAGAAGAAACTTATTGCTAACAAGGTGGATAATGAAAGGGAAGCATAAAAAGGGAAAAGTTCCACTAAGAATTAAAGAAAAGTATACATAAGTAAGATGTCTAAACAGGATAAATTAGCTACAATTAATGCTCCAGTGTAAAACGTTTAACCTTTAGATTGGCTCTGTTTGATATACTCACTCTGTATCATAAACATATCTCCAATGAGGAGAAAGAGAATCTGTTGCATGAACTATCCTATTTCTACAACATGAATGACGGCAAGAAAGCGTTCCACTGCAGACTATTTATTTCATTCTGGCTATCATATAACTTAGGCAAGTTCAAGATAGCAAGGATGCTTTACTATTACCCGAATGAAGTTCTATGAAATAAATAATATTAGAAGACATCAAGTGGTAAGAAGGATTCGGAGTTTTAGGTTAATAATTCAGATTGGCAGCTAACGTCAAAACCTTAAGAAGTCAATTAAGGTTTCTACTCCAAGAAGTATCATAAAGAAATAGTCTCAAGTCAGTGTTTCCGGAGTTGGAGATGACGATAAAGACCGTTACGAGATAAAATCAGAGCCCAACTTCAAACTCTTCTGTGAAATTCTCAAATCCCAATTATCTCAAGTCTTCAACATGAATGTGTTAGAAATTAGCTCTTAACCTCAAAGCATAAAAGATTTCCTCAATCCTAATCCCTTACTACCCCTATAAACTCGAAACTAAAATCCTTTCCTGTTCTCTCCATTGCTCCTTCTTCTATTTCATTTACTGCATGTTTACTTACGATAAGAACTACATAGAAATCACACACCCTTACCTTACATACAAATGGCTCTTCTCAAAGGTAATTGAGATCTGTGATGACTAAACTCAAACACGTATCAGATAGAGAGTCAGTTGGAAACTGCAGACAAGAGACAATGTAATGTGGGCATTACTCTTTCATGGAATAGATGCAGTAGCATGTGAGGTGGCTATTTATTACTTGCATGATTATGATTTGAATATGTTCTTATTGGCGATACAGAATGGCAATGAGATATTCTTGAAGTATTCATTAAGGGAAGTTATATATTCAGTTAGAACGCTTCATGAAGTGAAAATGATTTAAGTGTTGCTTGATGGGCTTGAAAATGCGGCAAGGACTGAGCTAGTGCTCAAGATCATTGGATATGCTGATTTCTTTAGATGGAATACTAAGTAAATTAGATTATTAGTGAAATTCATTGGATACCCTGTATTTGCAACAACACTCTCTTGTGAATACTTGGTTAAAGTAGGACGCACTCTCAACATATTTAAGTCCCATTGAAAAGACATTCAAAGTAACTTAATGAAACTGGGATATTAAATATTAATTAAATGGCAGCATCTAAGTCAAGGATAATTGTACAATCATTGAACAAGACCATTAAAATGGAGGATTAGATATTGATTAAGAGTCCCAAGCAGTTGATTAGTATTTCAGTAGGAGAGGATCAGCTGATGTTGAGCAGTATGTTCAAGCATTTTATGAAGACTACTCGGGGATACGCTTTCAAGAGAACGAAATCAGCTCCATCTTTCCATCAAGCATAAACACCAGACTTGAGAGTAACTACTAACAGATATACAGCAGCAGCTGGTTCATAAGCTTTAAGACAATCAGGAGTTAACTATGTCAAAAAGCGAATCCTTCTAACTGATATGAATGAGTACCTTTGCAAGAACGAGAAGCTAAGATTTCACAAAGGAGCTTGCCCCAAAGAAATGATAGTTAGGCATCGCTATCCCAAATGCATAGATACATTATATGCATAAGACTTCAATAAAGGCAAGAATGGCAAGATACCATGTAAATATGTAATGTTTATATTAGATAAAGAAGGAGAATACAGGAATCCACAAGAAATAGACTTTAAGACAACTAATAGGATTGACTACTCAGTATTCATGGTAACATGAGAGAGTCCAATTAATTAGAATTAAGGATAATATTATAATCCATTTAAAGAAGCATTTGAACATTAACTTCTATTTCCATTGACGAGTTCTTATAAGAATACATTCATGGGATGGGTGCGACCTTCAGTTTATCATGAAAGAAGACCTTTGGGCTTAACATATAAACTACCATTTTAAAGATAGAGTTCATACAAGCAGACTTATGGAGGAAAGAAAGTAAAGATTCAACTAACTACAGTTGGCTTAGATCATCATCATTGGAATATTAAATGGATCTATTTGGGGAAGACAATATATGCTCTTGTCTATGGAGTTGAGAGGGCAACCCAGAGTAGAAAGTTGAACTACGTACATATGAGCAGATTAATCTGCTTATTTTTCTACAGAGTTTATTTGCAGTGTAATTCTTGTCAGAAATAATCTTGCAGATTTTATCTACCCAATTATTTTTACATAGACGACTTAGAATAATCCATTGACAGTAATTAAGTCCCCCAGCTTAGATAGATAAAGATATATAAAAACTAATAAAAGACAGAGAAAAACAACAACAAGAGGAACTTCGCAGACGTATGAAGAATGGAACTCACAAAGTAACTGCTATCCTCACTAAGATAAGCACAACCCCCAATGAAGTATTTCAACCCTTTAGCCCAAAGATACAAGAAAGATACTAGCTATTCTCCCATCCGGCCTCCCTATTCATTCTAATACTGTCAATCATATGGAATACACACCTAAAACAGTTCCAATTAAAGATTAATACCTGTAATGATGAGCTAATAAGATATTCATGGATATCGATCTCCATGATAGAGCATTGCTTAAGATGATTACAGATATGAAATTGAATGACTTATTAGCTAGTGATAAGGTTATAGTATTATTAGATGAGATATGGGAAGGAGAAGAAGACTTATGAATGTGATGGGAGAGTGACTGATTTCTCATTGTTTACTTTTGTGGATTCAGCGGTGATTAAGATATTAATAAATACGAGGGAAAAGGATACGGAGCTGTTAAATAGTAAAATGTTGGGAAATAGAGTAAAGAGAAGATTAGAACATAAACTGGGGGTATAACCTCAAAGTAGTTGAAGTGGTAATGTTCTTTGTCAGTTCTATTTTGTTACTTTGGATTAAGGGTGGTAGTATTTCATTTGGAAATTAAACTGTTAAAGAAGATTGAGGTAAATTCAATTCATTACTCTTTTGAGTAAGATTTGCTTTAAATTTCCTCTTTATTTAAATTGTAGGGGATGTCATCTCGATCATATGGAGTGGTAAGATCAACTCAAATCTATTTTAATTTAATTAATGGCACTTCATATACACAAAGATGGAGTAATTACCCTTTCCTCTTCAGTTGAAGTCTCTTAGCGAACGTAACCTCCTCCTTGAAGAAAGGTTTAAAAGTTCTGTCTTGATCTGCCGTCTCTAATAAAATAGAATACAAATCCCACTCCCCTCCAACCCCACACCCCTCCTACCCCTTTTCCAAACCTCTCAAAAATCCTCTAAACCCTATTCTCCCGACCTCCATCGCTAACTGCCCCTCCATCCCTACCCCCTTCCCTCTCTCGACTCCCTTTCACCTCCTCATTCCCCCTTAATGAATGAATCCCTTACACTCCCTTCATGGAGGTGCCATTGCCACCTACATAGACATGATAACCACTGTAGGTTGTTTATCATATGATATCAAACTAAGAAGACAAGTGAGTGCTAATATCACTGTGGATTTCATTAATGTAGTATAGATTAATGATACGAGGGAGATTGGTATTTAGAGAGGCAGGTATGCTTAGTTGGGAGAAGAGGGGTAGTGGGAGAGGAATGAATGTTAAAGTGTGAATACGTGGAGGATGTGAGGGGATACAAGGTATTTATAAACAGATGGGAGATGGGGAATGAAGATTTGGTAGTGGCGGGTAAGTTTGCTAAACTGGAGGGGATGCTAAGAAAGCGAAAGTGTAAGCTAATATTGATGAATATAACTCGTTTAATTTCCTAGGTGCTATCATGAGTGCTTCCATCCTGTTTCATTTGCTAAGATTCGCTTCATATAAAATACCTCTATATGATAAATGACAACTAATTGACTTTGTTACTGCGTGTTGTAGCATTTAATGTAAATGGAGTTACCACCGTAGAAGCAATCCTAGATGATGTAGTAAAAGACAGTTAGACTATCACGTCCTTATCTCCTGCTCAAGATTCTTCTCTCTCTTCTTAATTATCTAAAGTATCTCTAAACTATTAATAACTCTTATCCGTAAGACACTCTCCCATTCATATTCATCTATATCTATTTCATACTAACCACATCATCTATCTTCCCCATCCTTTTCTAAGAAGATCAACCTGCCATGAATGTATGAATAATCATCTCTCTCCGAACTCTTTTTGATGCCATCCTCGTTAACTATACTCTAGTTGATCTCGGCAATTACAACACAACTCCCTCAGTGCTCCTCATCTCTCATTTAATAGCATCTCTTCCTATTGAATTACTACAATTCTATCTACTATGAAATCAGAAACAGGAGATTTCTCAGAGTAATAAGAGAAGTTTGAAATAGCAATAAGAGATGATAATGGATATGCTGAGATTGTTATTCATCCACCTACACTTAATTACTTCTCATTGTTCATTGCTTGATGTGTGATCAAGAGAACATGAATAAAGAAATCAGCTGAGTTATTCTCTAAATTGATATTTTGAGAATATATATTCTTTGCTTATAAAGTATTTCTAATCCCATTCATTTCAATGTATCTACCTCCTCCTTCATCCTATTCTTATCCATCTATCTATTTAATCTTTGTATTCCTTACTCTTGTCTTCAACACATTCAACGACTCTTTCTATTTCATTCGTATCCTCTGCGACTACAGAGATGAAGAGAAAGAAACAAAGACTAAAGAAGACGATGAATACAAACAAGATAACACAGTCATATGCAATGAAGTATTAGATATAATGAAAATGTTGTATTTGGTGGGAAAGAGAGTGCATTGACTGTAGATGATAAGGAGGCATTGTAGTTGGAGTTGAAGAGGGTTTAGGCGGAAGATGAGACAATGACAAGTGTGTTTGGAGTTAATAAGAGAGCGATGTTTGATGCATGGAAAAGGGAGAGGATGATTTAGATTAGTTGATTGGTTTAAAGTTATTTATCTTAGGATTCCTCAATTTATAAGAGATGCTCTAAATACTTGGTCTTCCAATTGTTAAGAAAGCATTATAAGTAGCTAAAGGAAAGAAAGAAGAGAATGAAGAAACTAATGCTAAATCTAAGTTGACTAAGAATACTAGTAGAAAGGTCACTACTAAGGAGATGAGAGAAATGGTGTAGAATTATAAATTAGAGAATGTCTTACATGATAGGTTATGTTAAGAAGATGAAGATAGAGGTATATCATGAGGCTAATATTTCATAGGAGGAGGTTGATATTATTGAAGAGTTCTTAGATAAGTTCTTATTTTCAAGTGAGTTGTCATCGAAAGAATAAGTGGATTTGGAACTAGTACTCAAAGCATTGACTAAGAGAATTAAGACAGAAGACTCCAGAAGTATCTGCTCTTCTCTAATCTGAGAAGTACTCACAATTGTTTTAAAATTTAAGTGTCAGAAGAAGGATGCTCTAATCTATAATCAAAGATGTCAGACTTAATGAGTAAACTTAATAATCTCAGTCTGGAGGATCTAAAACAGACTTTAACCTCCCCTCAGACGCGAGTCTATACAGATGACATCTTTGTCATGGCTCACTCAAGCCACTACAACACTCTCCGTCAAACTAAAGGTCTTGGATTAATAGTAGGTATCAATAGTAATGAGAAAGTATTAAGAATCAAAGGTCCCACAGTCATGAATATGGAAGAAAGAAATGCATTTATTAAAGCATGCAAATGGGTTGATGAAGTGATAATAGATGCACCTTATACACCTGATCTTGAATTCTTAGATCAGAATAAATGAGAAGTCTTTGCTCATGGGGATTATCTAAATATAGCTGTGGGTCCTTGCTAAGAGGCAGGAAGACTTAAAGTATTCAAAAGAACTGCAGGAGTGAGCTCGACTGATGTGCTAGGCAAGTTATTAGCTATGAGTAATAATGAAAGCAATATCATACTCATTTCCTTGCAACTGCAAGAAGACTTTCAGTGTTTGCTAACAAGAAGGATTCTCAGTAAAGAGATAAGATAGTGTATGTCTCTGGTGATTTTGATTTCATTAACTCCACCTATTTAGAATTTCTTAGTCAAGCTAAATACTTGGGTAACTTCGTGTAAGTGGGAGTGTTTGATGATCATACAGTCAAGAAACACAAGGGAGCTTAATTCCCTATTGTTTCAATGATGGAAAGAGTTATTAATCTACTTGTCTTCAAATACGGGGATGATGTTATTATTGGAGCTCCTTATGAAATTACTAATGATATGATAAATCAATTGGGATTAATTGTGTTATTTCATCTCTATTTGATTATGGAATAGTTGGCCATCAGGCTCCTCATGAATTAGGAATTTTAGTACATCAGTTTAGATCAGTACCAGTTGAGACTCCTATGTCTTGAGTAGACCATAACAAGGAAGACTCTATGAAGAAGTATTGCAATAAGTCATAGATGCAAGATGAATACTACTTAAATGAGAAACAATACAGAGCAGAAGTCAACCATTAAGATTGATTATCATTTTCTTTCTGGAGTTCCCAATGCTGAGTTGTCTTGTGAAATGATTCCTCTAAATACTCTATGAGTTATTCTTCATTCCTCCTAATTTCTCTAATAGATATCAAGTATTTATCATAACTCTTTTCATAACTCTCTTTAAATTTAGGTTAATTACTTTTCTTAGGTGATGGACCCATTTTAGGATTCTTAAATTCCTTATTCTTTAAAAGAACAATCTGGATGATATATCTGATCCATCACCCTTCATTGTGAAATAGTGAACATTGTTTTGAGAGACTCTCTGTGAGTTAAGTTTAGGGAAAGTGAGAGATTCTATTTCTGGGGCGTCGTGATGATTGAACTGGTCATTGGAGTTGACTCTTGATTTGTATGAAGGCTTTCACTTGACTGATTTAGAAGCAATAGGAGCCATCATCATTTATTTATCAAGTTTATCTTTATAATCAATTGTGGGAGGTGAATGCTTCATCATTGATTTCTTTGTTTTACGAGTTTCTATCTTCTCAATTTCATCTGATCTTTTAATCTTCTTCTCTAAATAATTTACTTAAATGTCTTTCATCTTCTTTTCTATTCTTTGCCCTCTTACCATTCCTTAATGGACTTCAATCTCTGCGTCTTTTCACTAATTATTTCCGGGAGGGATTTAATTTAATTAGTTGTTATGATATTTTTCTTTAATTGATCTAATGTAATAACTCTCATGTTGTCATGGGAAGATTGAAGTTTCATAAGTTTGGAGTCTTTTCTTGAGAGAGTGATTAGGCATAAATGAAGATCTTAATTAATTTAAATTAATTATGGAGAATTCTTCTAGAGGTCAAAGCCAGGCAGTCAAGACTAGAGTGCTTCCCACAAACATTCTCTCTCCTTGAGTAATAAATACCTTACATTAGACACTTTTAAATCTTTTAAATACCATTGTTTAAGTCTCTATGAAACAATCAGACTCTAAACAGACAATGGAAGTGTAGTGCTTGACTGGCTCCCTATAAACAGCTAAAATGTCAATTAAATCACCTCTCTTGTCTGCCAGACCATCGCACAGTGACATTTCATGAAGTTAATCTTCCCCCATTCCAATATCTTAAAATAAAAAAGCTAATTACATTAAATAGAATCATTTAATCTCAGGACAATAATAGTGCATCCTCTTAATAAGTAAAAATGGCAAATCCCCCTCATAAGAAATTATATTCAATGATGAACTAAAGAATAGCTAAAATGCTACGTAAATCAATCTAAGAAGAGTGAGCCAAAACCATTATCGAAAAGACATTCCATTGACTTTGGATCTGCCTCACCAATCAAGAGTTATAGAGCTTATTAAGGAACAACCTTAGAAGAGAGATTACATTCAAGTGAAAATCATTTAGGGTAATACATCTAATAGAAATATAATTAGACTCTAGACATAGGTAGTAATGGACATCAATAGGAGGAACAACATTTAAACTAGCATCCAATCAAAGGAAATGTAATATGCATCTTAAAACATTTGTAACGGAACTCCTTTCACTCAAGCAATTGCCCTGCCTTCCCCTGAAATAACGATTGCCTCAACAGAGAGTCTCATCAAACCAAAGACTCCTTAAATCTAGCACTTACCCATGTATCATCATTAACGTACTAAGAATGACATATCAAACATCAAACCATTGTTTAAGAAACACAACATCCCCACTCCTTCAATGATATCAACCAAAAAACGCACAATAGCCAAACAACCGTCCTTTGAAAGCACTTTATCTAAACGATGAAAGTAAATTCAAACCCCGCTCAATCCTAAGACACAATCACAGTGCCCTTAACATCCACCCAAGCAAATAAAGAATACGTACAATTGACTCCACCAACAATCATCACCCCATTACACCTACTACCCTCAAAGTCATCGATCTCTCTCAAAACAAAAACAAAGACATACCTTCTCAAACACCCACAGCTCTTTCCACTTTAAAAGCATTAGATTTTAAGATATATAAATAGATAAACATTACTTTGGTAATACTAGATCAATTACTGATTTAGAAAAACTAGAACAAATAGGAGAAGGAACATATGGAACTGTATTTAAAGCAAGAGATAAGTAAACAAATGAAATAGTAGCAATTAAGAAGGTAAGAATGACTAATGAAAGAGATGGGTTTCCAATTACGTCAATTAGGGAGATTAATATACTTAAGACTAATCATGGTATTATTAAAAGAGATAAAGGTGGGTGAGAGATAGTGTAATATTTGAATATACAAGAATTGATTTAGCTGGTAGATTGTATAATTAGAACTAAGTCTGAGTGAGGTTAAATGGAGAGTCTTGTAATTAGTACAGGCTGTATGTTATTTACATGCTTATTGCATTGATAAATATGGGGAATAAGGTATTTAATAGTGGACATCCCAGTGATATACCTGTACAGACTATTAAGAGAGATTATTAGCCTAATGTAGATACAGAAGATATGAAAGCAAAGAGAGTAGCTGCATTTTAAAAGAAGTTTGCAGAATCTAAATTAGAAGCTGAAGATTAATGAGTACAATAGTAGAAATGGATAAATGAAGTTGAAGCGAAGGGGAGGGAAACGCAATAGAAATGAAGAATTAGAAAATAGTAGATAAGATGAATGTATAGGAACATAAAGTGATAGAAGATGTAAAAGAGGAAGAACCTAAAGTACAATAGCATGACTTTACATCTAAATTAAAGACAGTAAAAGCTACTCTTTAATGAACACTCTTAGGCTAAATGAAATCTCATCTGAGTATGAATCACTATGTTTAAGTGAATTTCCAATTTAATTTGATTCTGCTTAAAATGCTCGGCCCTCAAAAAGATGTTTTTGAAATACTCCTCACATATTTGACCTAGGGAATCATTCTCCGCGTTACCTCCGGCAGACCCAAAATGTTT
>JAGYYO010000145.1:0-13204 GCA_021441625.1 Diophrys sp. 3 WChen-2021
AGCTTTAATAAACTTAGCTGCCTCCTTTTTAGAAGAGGCTAATAGCACAAGATCATCAGCGTAGGCTAATATGAACTTTTCAATATTCACCCTCCCGATAGCTTGTTAAAGGGTGGGGACTTTGAATGTCTAATGATATTCTAATTAGAGAGTACAGTTCCATTTTTTATACAATTAAGTTGCATCATCCATTTGTAAAGGCTATTGACACTTGTAATCTTCTCATATTGTTGCACGTCCCTAAGAAATAATGCGTTCAACCCCATTAGAAGAGCCGAGACCCACAATATTCTCCCTGCACTCTTCGGAACCTCAGTTAGAATATCTACGATTGTTACAAAGAGAGCTTGCTTTCCTTTTCTAAACACAAGAGTAGTTAATGCGATGCATACTTACTTTGACCGGAGATTTAGATGTGCAGCTTTATTTATCTTAGATTTTAACATAGAAAATACGTTCTCAATTGGTGAGAAGTAAGGTGAGTAGGGAGCTGTAAATAATACGTTAACAGAAACTTATGCATAAAAATCCATTAGCATTTTAGTTTTTTTATAGGGAGCATTATCCTGAATTATTAAGATATCACTAGGCTTTATCTTGTACTTATTACAGTGCATTTCTAGCATCTCTTTGATGAAAGACAGATACACATCTTAGTTGCAGGTCGTTACAAGCAGAGAAAAGTATATTTCTCCTCTGTTACTCAGAGCTGCAATCATTCCTAGTCCAACTCCTTAAGACATAGGAGGTCCTTTAGCAATAGTTCCAAGTTTAGTCCAAAAGTATTGTTTATATGAAGTTAGATTTATTGATGATTCATCCACATTTAACACATGTTAATTTGATTCAAGCGCAAGTGCAAGTTTCTTGATGTAAGTCATTCTTCCTCTTTTTATAGGAAGCTCATTCTCTCTGTGATTTCCTCTTCCTGTTCTTCGGTAGGAATACCTACAGTCTTTCACAACTAAGTTTCTGATATAAGACAGTGAATTCTTCTCTCCCAATAAGTCCTCAAGCTCCTATTTTATATTGAGCAAAGTAGGAGCGAACTCAGTTGTTTATAAGATACTGTTGACGCAGTCAGCCTTCAAGAATCTTTAAGCGACCTTCTTGCGTTCCTTTGATCGTTCCTCCTCCAAGTATGAAGGGTTGTCATCAACACATTTCTTTATTTTTCTGACTGTTGCAAGACTGACGTTCTCTAGTCTAGCAAGAGCAGTCAAACTTAATTCCCCTTTGCTAATGAGCTTCGTAATCTTTTATTTCTATTTGAATGTTAGACGCTACCTAAATTTGTGGCGTGTCTAGAGAATCATACAGATAAACTTACCTTCTATGAAGCCAGATTTTGCTTCTTTATCCACTTTGAAGTCTTGCTCAAAGAGCCTGTATTAGTAGTTTATAATGTAAGATTAGTTCTCTCAGGTGAAAGACCTCTCTATTTCTATAAAGCGTCAATACTCTCCTGCTTAAAGAGTTCAATGGCTTATTCTGTAAGTGTAGTTGCCACATCCACTCATTTTATCATTGTTTCCATTATCTCTGCTTTGGTATTAGGGACTACTGTAAATAAGAGCCAATACTTACCTAATGCATCATTATTAATTGGGTCAATTATTCTGAATCTTTTATTTCTATGAAACTAAGTAAAAGAAAGATGTTTTTTAATAAAAGTCTCAGCGCGTTCGTTGGCAATGGGATCATTAAAGAATCTAGGGGATTAATATGAGTTATCTATTATTTAGCTACGTACTTCAGGAAGAAAATGTGGTTCGGGAATGTGAGCGAAGCTGTCGTTTTCTTTGCTTTAAGGTATTTCTTTATCACCCTTCTCAACTTAATCATCATCTATTGTGAGTTTGTCAGTATTGTTCACATTAGAGATCTTCGCTCTCCTCTTTGCTTAAAAACTCTCTCCTTTCATATCTGACTTAGTCTATTCAAATTATTAATAATAATATAAGAACTTGGCAAAGACATATTCTAATTCTAACTAACCACTATAAGAGATTCCTGCCAGAATTATATCAGAATATTCACTAATATAAGAAGCCTCACACATAAAACTATAATATAAATTAAATTTGACTGTTATCATGGATCCTTCGTCAAGAGTGAAAGTGTCACTTGCATAAGTATAGGTGGCAATGAAATCGAAGAGAGAACTCTATCGCTTTTTGAAGTTCGAGCTTTAAGCTTACCTTCCAAAAGAATCAAGTGTAAATTCTCATTTCATAAGATAACTCGTGAAAGGGGAAAAAGATGTAAGTTTGATCTCACTTCTTCAGTACCTGACAACTAATAAGGTCGTGAAGAACTGGGTACCCAATAATCCTGATTGAACTGTTGAGAAACTATTGTCTCTGATTGATAAAAAGCCTGCAGCAGCTAAGTATTTGCCTGACAAATCAGATTGGCATCAACTACAAAAAGACTTTATTGCTGATGTAAGAGTTATTGCTAATGTGAACCACTTTAGATCTTGACTAGCGTTGACGAAGAGTTTATGAAGAAATACGTAAAGGAATCTTTAAAGACCCAGCAAGATAAACTAATGCACAGCAAGGAACTGTTTGTCACAGTGAGGAAAGAGTTTGCTGATAAACTGGCTTAGTCTGACCGGATTAGTAGTAAGTATTAATCAATTTACTTGCTAGGTGAGGTCGGGAGAGCAGTGTTCTCTCTGAAAGACGGAGCATAAAAAAGAAAGAAGAGGCATGAATTGGAAGAAGTCAAAGAAGAGCTGTTGGAGTTGAAATCAAACAAACACGAAGCTGCGAAGAAATACAAGGAACTCAAATCGCTTTCCCAGGACTAAGCAAAGGTGATTGACCATCTGAAGTCCTACGAGACACTAATTAACAAGCTTCATCAAGATGGAATTATAGATTCAACAGGAACCCCGAAGAAAAGATGACCTCGCATTAAAACCTGATCATATTTTATTAGTGTTTAATTTAATTTTTAATTAAGTTTAATTTGAGCAATAATAGTTACTGTATTACCCTAGCGTGACCTTTTTACCATAGCGTGACCTAAGTCACCTTCCCATAATTATGTGAGTGTTTTTACTACATAATTGTAATGCAGCGCCTGACTGATATAATAATATAATAAATAAAAAGAAATATAAATATCATGTAAAAATCAAGACCACCTAAGAACTTAGTAATTCCAATGTCACTACGCACCTCTCAAAACAACAAGAGATCTTATAGTTTAGCTTGTATGAGCAATTAAAAAAGAGGACTTGGAGACCTTGAACCGAAGCCATTCAAAGTCTGCTTTTGCCAAAGAGAACTGTATTCAAAGAAATAGTATACAAGGCACATGTAATAGCATGCTTCCATTACTAAAAAGATGGCAACTAAGCAAACACTGGACTCTACCTTCAAATGCCCTGTTTGCCCTGCAGCGATAGGGTAATTCACCTTTGTCGGACCTCTCAGAGACCACATCTTGTAAACACACAACTAAGAGTGGATGAAACTTATTCGACAAGGGTTTGATCTAAAAGTCTACTTCAGGAACGAAGACAAAGTCTCAGTCCTAAAGACCATCAGACATTACGAAACTCTCTGCTCTCCATGGAAAGAGTACATAAAGGACGATGCAACCTAAAATAACGATTGGAAGCCTATTGGTTGGGATGAGGCTGAAGTGGAGCATAAAGAATGTAAATGCAACCAGGCAAAACCCAGAAAGAAGAGACAAAGAAGATATTGAATGATCTTCATTTTTAATAATTATTAAAATGGACGTGTACTCGCTAGAATACAAGAAGAGTAAGAAGCAAGATTGGCATTGACTAACTAATCTCGTTAGTTCCCAATAACTAGAAGGCTCAACAAAGCTACTTCGATTTATGCGGAACTTAACTCAGAGGTTTAATTTTCCCCATTCACTCGAACTCCTGAGCTTAAATCTGATTATTTCTCGACAGAGTCTAACTCATTTATATTTTTGACTACAATAATATCTTCAGACTCCAAAGAGTCTCGCTCACACCCAAAACCCTGGGTTTACTACCATATCCATCGTCTTTGGTTGCTATTTCTAAGATGGCACAGTAGGAAATCTCGCTATATATATGATGTTATGGAGATTTAGTTAGCTACTTCTTGATTCTTTATAACCCAAAATTCTCTCATTCAACTAAATAGCGAAGTCTACAAGATCAATAATCATGACCTCATCACAGTTGCAGATTACATTGATCAATGGCAACAAGAAAGACATCTTTAATATTTCCCTCACTCGCTCACTTAACTCAGAGGTGGTTTAAGTCTTAAAGAACTCCAAAGAATTTACTGGGGTAACCTCCTTTTCATCTGATTATGTATAGACTAGCCGGTAAAGGGAAGCTAGTGAATCTAGCCTTGAAAGGTTATAAGAAGAGAAAGAATTTAATGGGAGTAATGGAGTTGGTTAGAAGGGACGAGGAACTCAAGGACACTAAGCTCGACTCCAGCTAGAAAGCGATGTCCTTAAAAGAGAGTAGATAAGTTACGATCAAGTTTAAGCTCAGGAAAACCTGATGCTGAGATGAAGGGAAGAACTCCAGAGAAGATCAAAGGATTAGTACACACACCTCCTGAAAGTCCAGCTCCCAGTTTCGTTTCACATCGCAAAAGATGATTTAATTCCTTAACTATTTACTCACTTCATAGTCTCTTATTAAAAATTCGAAGTCCTTGAACAAATGAGTACTGACAAAGACGAAAAATAACTAAAGACACTTCCACTGTCTACGTAGACAATGAGAAGGTGGAGGAAGCTCGTAGCAAAGGCTGTGCTTATTACAAATGCACTGATGAAAGATGCTCTGCGGAGGGATACGTAGCTAATAGGAACTAAACATTCACTGTCTCTCAATCCTTAGAGAGAAATGATCAGTTCCAAGATAGCAAGACTCAATCAACTCTGATATCGAGGCAGTGAGTAATGAGTCCAAGTCCACTTAACTCTCTCCTCCTAAGTCGATTCTTAAGAGTTCGAAGAAGATAGAAGATGAGTCACAGCTATTGGAATTGAGAGTAAGAATTCTCCATGACCATATATTCTTGCGCATTACCTAACTACTGCCTACAAACTGCACAATACTTGCTGCACTCTTCTAGATAAAGTAGAGATAACGGACAGATGATCAAGCAGAATGCGCACTACAAATATCAATTGAAAGCACTCTCAGATAAGGATTATCTACTCCCTCATGGAATGAACATCTGGAGCGGGTGAAGGAAAAGAGACTCAGATTTGAGATGGCTCCTCACTACTCTACAGTTTTCATAGTTACTAAGAAGACTTCAACTACAAGAACTCCGAGTGAATGAATTTAAGTACTTAGCAATTACTATGAAGTGTCTTAATAGTCTTCTCATGAATAAAATGCAACTGGCTTGACAATATCTTAATAAGAGATTGAGGAGTAAAACTACTCTATGAATCCTTGTTGCTTAAAAATCTCTTCCCATTTTACCAATATGAATATGTTGACAATGGAGAGCAAGCTGTAGTCAAGATAGAATCCAATGATCACCACGATTTCATCTTAATACACATTAACATGCCGGTTATGGATGGTCTCTAAGCTTCCTTTATTATCTCCTCTTTAAGTACTATCACCCAACTCTGAGGTACTGCACATTCAGGTTAAGAATATAAATAGAAGTTTACATAGGCTGGCATAGATTAACTAAACACTAAATGAATAGATATTTAAAGATAGTCTGAATGAGAAAATGGTTAGAACATGTGAATTTTAATTTTGATGCGCGATAAAACATTGCAGAAACAAAAGAGAACTAATCTGCAATTGACATGATAGACAACTCTGTAAAAAAACAATCTTTGAGGTAAAGGAACTTTAATTGAGAAGCATTCTTGTCTTGAATGTGCATCAACCAAGTTTGTCTTACTCATGAATCCAGCCATATCGAGGATTTCGGTCCTGTGATCATATCAATATGTTTTGTCTTCTCTATCGCTTCTTAGTCTTAAGCTAACAGGATAACTTGCCACTCATGGTCTCTTCTGAGGGAGCAATTTCCCTTCTAAATTAATTCATCATCTATTAATTAATTCAGCTAGACAAATTCCAATTACAACTCATAAAAATATAGTAGTATTGGAATATTGGATCCTTCATATTTTTATCTGTCATTTAAATTATAGATAATGCAGGAATTATGTTCAGTAATATAAAGTCCTTTTGCTTTCAATACATCCTTGTCGTTGGTTATAATGTCTTATAGTGGTGCTTGAGAGTGCCTTTACAATAATGTAATCAGCAAATAGAAGACGGCTAGCTCTCCTATAAGGGACATATAATCTAGTCGAAATATAGATTAAATATGAGAGCACTCCTCCTTAAAGAATACCTTTATTATACCTGATTTCTCTGTGATCTATTTTGATGTAGGTTTCAGATTAAATCTGATGGAGGGTCCAGTAAATTGCTTGACATTTTCCTTCAACTAAATGTGGGTTGATTTCATCAGGAGATATTCTATAATAAGCATAAGCCTCTACCTATCGATAGAGTCGAATTATTTGGTCACATCTAGTGTACACAGAATTAGTTTTTTCCCTGACGCTTCGCTTCATTTAAGTTTTTGTTAAATTTAGATTATGTTTTTCTAAGTGCTGAATCCAGGTCTGAAGCCCACTTATCAATGGATTTCCATATGGATTCTTGAATGAGATTTAGAATGACTTTATCCGTCAGCTTCATGATTGGGCAAATTAAACTAATTCACAATTAATCGACAATGCCTGACCAGATATGTTATGAATCAGCATGTCAGTTCCTAAGATCTCAGTTTGTACAATTACTTTGAGGTGCAGACTCCACATTCACCTAAGAAACTACTTACACAACATGGTTAGCTACTTCCTCATATACAGTAACACATACAGGCTTTGCATTGAGTGAAAATAACATGCCTGACTACTCATGTAAGAGCCTGATGCACTAGGAAACTTTAGGAAGAAGATATGGCGCATACATTGTTCATGTGCTATGAGCACTGATTAAAGCAGCTTCATTTCTTAGCGTCTGAGAGCTTAAGAAACAAATTGTAAGTAACATTTAATGCCACTCATTGTTATAGTTATAAGATGGTTCCTTCTTCTTGATTCTTTTGTTCATTTGCAAAATAATTGCTCTGATTATATTCTCATTACACAAAGGGAACGAGAAGAGATGCAATGGCAGCTTATCATTTAATCTAAAGATGGGGCTTGAATGTTGGAGTGAATATGGGAGCGACATCACAATGAGTTCAATACCATTAACAACGCTCAACTTTTAGCATGTCCCACATTTTTTTAACTCAGAAATCAAACATCCAAACGAAAACGGAATTATCCGGGATGAGCGGAATATCTGTTGACGCTCAGCAAATGGAGCTGAAGGAAGGAAAAGAAGATGAATATCCATACTGTTTTACTGAAAATCCAGGAAGACCTGCTTAATCCAGGTCTGTTTGTTTTAGTTTCTTAAGCTCTCAGACAATAAAAATAAGAACAACATTAAGATCGTTTAGTAGCTATTAAGTCTCTTAAATGTCAAAGTAATGCACTCAACAGTAACTTTGAGTGTGCAAGGGGTCGACTGGTTGAGGATGCATGTAATTTTCATGCTTTTGTGCACCCATGTGTTCCTCCTCGTCTATACAGCCCAAGAAACATACAATGTGTAGGCATCCTCTGACTTGCAGTCTTGATCAAGCTTATTCAGGTGGAGAGAGACAAAGACCTCACTTGGAAGAGTCATGTAACATGATCCCAATATGGGTAATGAAGGTAACTCTCCAGACCATGATGAGAATTTAATTAATCCTCGAGATGATAAAAATTAAGTCGATTTTAAATTTGATTATTTTACCTGTATGGATTTTATATCGCTTTGCTATACTTGGGGTCCGCCTGTCTTTTAGAGGAGGAGTAGTCTAGATGTCTTGTACCTGGGCATTTTCTTTCTGACAGAGAGGACCAGTAGTATAAGGTTTGATTTTCTCTGTCTTATAATAAGGAGTTCAAGTAGTCATCTTGTAAGTGATCCACACTGAACAATTAAATGTGGCGGCAATGCCAGATAGAATAAGACAACTTTGGCTCAGTTGATGTACACTCAATTACAGAGTATGACTGGGACTTGGTGACGCTAGATGAGAATCATTTCTCTGATGTAGGATGCAAGTTATATAAGTAACTATCTACAATCTTTGGCGAAGATCTCCATGTTAAGCCATTTGAATTGTCCAAAACATCTCATAATGCTCCTAAAGACTCCCATGTTATGTTAGTTGATGCTAATGTTAGATATTTATCTAATGAAGTTTGAGATGGAACTACAAAAGCCTCCAAAATAGCGAGAGAAACGATATATGTGACAACTCGAACGACTAAAACTGAGTTGCTCCGCTCCCATGCAAGACAGATTTCTCCGAAGAGGCAAAAAAATATCGATAAAAACACAGAGGGAGTCTTCCTCATTAAAAAGTTGACAGGATTGCATTTTTATCTTATCTTAAGTGATCCACACTAATAGCCTTATGTTTAACCATATTCAATCTCTTCACTCTGGCTGTCTTTCTTTCATTTAATTAACTCAATATAGCTTCGAATGGTTATGATTATTGCTCTTGATCTGATCCTAATCTCTCTTTTAAACTATTTGAAAAACTCTATATATCCAAAGCTCTAGCTTATTGTTTTTGGTGAAAGCGGAGAGAGAAGATCCAAGAGTAAATTGAGTACCAGCAGCATTATACTTTGGGTTAAGGCCATCATCAAACAAGAAGAAATTCTTTAGAAGGTTCTGAGATAAACACTATAGTGGTAAAATATCCAAGCCAATTGAACATCAAAAGACTCTGATAATTAAACGGGACTGCTGTTTTGTGTCTCCATTCAATCGAGTTCATTTGACTCGCAAGGATGCTATCTAATTTAATCATTACATGCCATTTATAGTGATTGATTCATGAACACTGTTGCAGTTCTTATTCATCTTTGAACTTCCACTTGAACAGATAATAGTTTCTAAGTGCTCAGACTGTGGCGAGTGTTGTCCATAAGATAATTTAATATATGAATATCTAATAGATCAGTTCCAGATTATTTATTAAACCTGATTCTCTTAGACTTTGCTTGCTGGAGTTATGATTCCCTGATCCTCTCCTTAATCTAACCAGTCTTCTCCATTAGATCAGCATCATAATTCTATCATAATAGAAGTTGGGAATCGTAGATAACCCTCGTCAGATCCGTCATAATCTGTTGCCCCAAAAACCCTTAGGTATGTCAAGCATGTGAAAGTACTTACTTACTTCTTTAAGAAGGAATGCTAATAACCTAGCTCATTAATCAGTATTAGAGTTTCGTTATCTTGACTAAAATAATTATTCGGAGGAGTTTGGTTCCTCCAATCTTTTTTTAATGGAATTATTTGAAAGAGATCGAATGCTAACACCATTTTCTTGTATCACTTGAACCAGGAGGATATGACATAAATAAAAGTTATAATAATCTGCAATAGAAGTTCATTTGCCTCATCAAGCCTTCTTTAAATTTGATCAAAGCCTTTTCAGAATTCTGTACTCGCTTTTCCTTCCCTATTTATTTATTTAATCCCCACTACCTCTCAGATCTTTTGGAGACTCTCCTCCCTTATCACTCTCCTCCTAAGAGTTACAACTCACTTCCCACCCTCCTCTTGAGACTCCTAAGAGTCAGAACTTTCTTGTGTGCTTCTTTTCTTCCTTTTTCTTTTTTATCCTTTTTTGAGAGCTCTATGGCTGTCCTTTATAGTATAGTGGTGAGTATCCCCGAACCTGGGCTCACAGACAAAAGCTCCAACCCAAAAGGAAAGACAGCTCTGAGTCTTTTCAACACTCCCAAGACTCTGAAGAGTTAAAGAAGCACTCAAAAGACCTCCTCAACCCACCTTATTTAACTGACTGATAATGTTCTTTCTCTGCTTTAAGACAGATCTTACTTTATTAAGTAATGAGAAAGTAATGAAATATATGAGAGTCAAGTTTCTTAGATTTAAGTTCTTTTTCTCTGCTTTTCTGTTTAGGTCTTTAATAATTTGTTCAGTATCTTTATAAATATTCTATAAGTTGAGGCTGCCTTAACAATACTGAAGCCTTCTTGATAATTTTCAAGTGTATTCCAGAAATTATGTAAGCTCTTAAAAATTTATGTGGTTACAATTTCATGAGACGCTCAAAGCATTCCTTGACTTCTTTTTGAAGCCTCTTCGGTGTCTTTGAATTGTCTTTCTGAACTATTTTTGAGGGAAAGTTCCTAGCTCCAAATCATACTTCCAAAGCACTATCACCCGAGTTAGGAGTAACTTACATACAGTTTCTTCGAAAAAGTATAGCAAAGCAGTGTGCTTTGCAACTTAGCAAGAGTATTCAGTTGATCAAGTTTCAAGTCAGAGACCATGGAGGAACCTCCAGCTTTAGACTATGAGTGTTTCATTAGAGCCTAAGCTAGGAGTTCCATTTTAATAATATGAATGATAGCCCCTCTTACTTTTAGGTTTCCTCTTTAAAGGAATGATTATACAACAATGGAAGAATGAGATCATATCTTTGGCAGAAAAGCAAACCATAGGATGAAACCCACTCGATGTCAGAGTATTTAACACTATCACTATGCCTGGTAAAGCTTGTAAGATGACCAATTCAAACAACAGAAGAAGAAACTTAAGCAGTTCCAGCAAACTTTGAAAAAGGCTTCCCTACATCTTTACCATCATCCTTTTCTGGTTATGGAACAATAGGACTAGCTCCCCAGTATGACATATCTTCCCTAACTCCATGACCCATGATATCGGATTTCTTGTTCTTTATAGCCATTCTCCTGGGTCATAGTGGGATTGACTCACTGATTATTTATAAACAGGAAGATTAGTAAATCTTCTCTTATAGCCATTTTTATTTCTTTAAATAGCTACTTTAGGTCTTATTTATTATTTGTTTCTCATCTAAAGAGATAATTTATAGATAACAATTAATGTAATTAAGATGTCTTAATATTAAATTTAAACCCTTTCGAAGATGAGTCAGAGTAGGGATGAAGAGAGTAAGGGCACATCGGATGTATTTAAGGATTCTAATAATATAGATTACAAACTAAAAGAGAAAAACAAAGGATGCGCTTATTACTGGTGCACTGACTCAAGCAAGAGAAGGTTACATAGCAAACAGAAACAAAATATTTACAATCTTCTAACAAGTTCGTCTTGCTAAGCTAGTAAGGAAAATGACTCCAAGACATAAAAAACCTAGCTCCTCATTAAATTTCTATTTAGCAAACATCTCCTATGACAATCCTGAAACTAAATCTTAAGAAAAAAACTATATTAGAACTTTTGGAATTAAAGATCATGCCTGACACTGTGTTCCCACACTTAGCACTCGACGTATCTACTGATGCAACAATAAGCAAAGTGCTCAGTGAAGTTATCGAATAAGGAGGAGAAATAATCAGAAAGAATGCAAGATACAAATACTTACTCAGATCTGTGAGTGACTAATGATTCATTCTCCCAACCAGAATGAATGTATGGAATGCAATCAAAGATAAAGTATTCAAATTAGAACCCATGCCTTACTACAGTTCCATAAACTACACGATATAGTCAAAGACAAGATCAACACCTATAACAATAAGTAAATACTCTATTACTAAACCTTACACTCATCTAATCTATTGATATTTCCCAATGTCTTAGTCTCTATTGACTATCTAGTAATCCATACTAAGAATTCAGTATTCATAAAATGAAACCTTAACCACCCCCCAGACCATGATCCTTACACTCTCATTACCTTCCTCTAAAGACAGTATTCCTGAGTCTTTAATACTAAATATCAGCTACATGTCTAACCACCACTCATCTCCATCTCCTCCCATCATCATGTTAATTCTTTAAGTATTAGGGTAATGAGGTAATCATTGTTAATGTGTAATTAGAATATGTACTCCTGCTAGCACAGAAGATGGAATGACTAAACTTAGAGTAGAAGAGAGAGTATTGGTAGTATGGGGGATCACATCTAATGAGATCAGTACTATGTGATGCAGATCGTTTCTTGTGTGTGATTCATACAAAGGGAGTGATTTATTAGGAGAAGGGGTTTCGATCTAATTAATAGAGGGATGTAGGCTATATTGTTATTAGATTTAGAAAGGGACTATACTATGGATTATATTGTGGGAGAGGGTTATACTTCTGAAATTCTGTGTATTTTGTATTCTGCTGAAAGAGAAGATGATGGGGTGCATCGTAGATCCATCTATTCAGTTAATATTAGAGAGTTGGTATACCTAGAGTCTCTCGTGAGTGAGCAAGTCCATTTAAATGAATTATTTTAGTTTACTTGTTCATATTAAATAGAACATTTTGCATTGAGTGGGCCTTCCTTTGGTGAAGTCGGAGCTGTCTGAGACTATGCATCAGGCAGTGGATATTCTAAATATCCTATTTCACTTCCACCATCCAGTCTAATATAAATCTCCCGAACAACTCCCATCAACAAAGCCTCTCTCTTCTACCTCCCTCCAAGACTCCTTCCCCCAGCTTCTCTTCATCTGTTATATCACCAGTCTCCCCATATCTCAAAACCCCACTGCCACTCATCTCTCCATCCCTTCTCCCCCAAGCATCGCACCAAGCAATCCCCCAGTAATCTCTACTCCTCTACCCTCTCTCGTGTCGCCATCCTTAGCTACTAACCCATCATCTACATCAGCCATTACATCTACTAATGTCCATACATATCCACATGGATATATCATAGTGTTATCTAATGTGAATCAGTGGTGCTAATGTAGAAATAGTCATTGTCTTGGTTGGTAGTGTTAAGAGAGAGGAAAGTGATTAAAGTAGTGGTAATGTAATGGTAGATAAAGGATTGGAAAGATATGGGGAGAAGAAACTTTAAGATGAAGAGGTGGGGAGGGGAATACTACAGAGGAAAGCAAGGTTAGGGTTGGGGATGTCTTTTTTCATTTTTATAATGAGGGCTATTACAACTATTAGATTATTTGGAAGAATCAATTTCTAAATATTTTGATAGTAAAACATCTTATGCGCCGTCTAACTGCTAATGAATGCAATCCCTCATTGGGAGAGATCCTCCCAGACTCTATAGATTAATCACTCACTCAAACATCTTAA
>JAGYYO010000146.1:0-13194 GCA_021441625.1 Diophrys sp. 3 WChen-2021
GAAGCTAGAGATGGAGATGTACATCAACAATGAAATGTCACTAAGTCCCATAATGAATGTAATCCCAATCTAAATAAGAATTAGCCTAAATCTTTTAAAGCTTTGTCTCATTTAAAACAATCTTTGATATGTTTTAGAATTGATTGAGTTTCCTATGAAATGTTTTATCTTGACATTCGACTCTTTCCATGAGATGATCTATTACTGATAGAGTTTACTTTCTAATAACTACATGTTAGATTGGCTAAAGGGATAGTTTCTGTTAATTAAAATTATACTATAACTATTCAAATCCCTAAATCATAGAGAGATTTGCCAATTACAATATTCAAAGCTTCGATCAAAGTCTTCTTTTGAATCTTCAATAGTTATCATCCTTTAGGATCTCTAATCACACGTCTCCCGCTTGATTTACTAAGAGTTAATTCTTACTTCAAATCAGCTATGACTTTCGAGAGATCTTGAACTCTTTAGAATGGTCTACTACCTTTTAAGTAAGATAATTTGCTTATGGATAGCGTACTTCTTTTCTAATACAAGTACTTCATGTTGTAGCCATTGTCAGTTAAAATAGTTCTTGCTGAATGAGCAATGATAGAACCTTCTGATTAGCATGCTTCCGCAACTGTACTGACAGGATTAAATAATTTTTAAGGATACTCATGATCCAATATCACTTCCTCAACTGAAACGGGATTTGATTAGATTTTCTCTTTGTTCAGGAATACCGAATAAATTAACCTTTCAGCATATTCATGCACCATATTATTTGTTCATTTTTAATTGTTCAAAGTATCTACATGGAATACTTGAATTCTAGTAGAACAAAGAAACTTATCATATATAATTTGAAATGATAGCCATGGAAGAATGAGTGAGTTAAAATTATCAATGTCTTTAGCTATTCTGTGTCAACACTTTTATTTAGGAAAGAGAACTTCACCTCAATGTCATGTCCATCCTGTTTCCACATTTCTGTCATAACAACTATCTCTTCTGATTGATTATCTTCTTCCAGAGTAGTAATTCCTGCTTCTCTGGAATATATTCTTTTAAGTTTTCTTTTGTCCTACATAATCTTCCATGTCTTTTAATCTTTATTCTAATAATTCTTTATTAATCTCTTATGGGAACTCATCAATCACTTCCCTTTGGTTAATGATTAGACTTTGCGTTCTCTATTGGCCTTGACTTACTCTGCTATTTTACTTCTAAAAGCCACAGGATTCTCTTCAAATAGATCTCTTACACGCCTTCATCAAGCAAGAGACAACGTGTCAATTTAACCCTGTTCAAATAGAAGAGGATATGATTATATACTTTAAGATTTGGATTATAAGTGTTGCAGAACTCTATTCTATTTTATTTAATTTTAGTGTCTTATCATTTATCAAAGAATAAATAATTAAGAGATTATAAGTTCATCTAAACTACGATCCAAATTAATTAAAATAAACACATTAGAAAAGTAGATAATCTATATATGAATCACTTAATTCTGAATGTGATAGAGTTAATTAGAGATTAGCAAAACAGAGAAGATTTGTAAAAGACGATGATCTCTCTTTTTTCAACGTCTTATCTTCTCTGTGATTAAAAATTTGTCTGATGTTGTAGTCAAAATAGATGTGGAATAATTTATTTTTAGAATAAATGCCATTTAGTTATTAAAATATAGAGTTTGGATAATCTACTCCTTTATTAGTTCATTCTTTAACTCCCAATCAATTTGAAGAAGATATCTGAAAGGTTTCCTCAATTTCTGAAAGGCTTAACCTTGTCTTAATTAGTCAAGCCAGTTCCAATTCTCTTTAATGTATTCTTTAAAGAGTGACTGATCTGTTTTGTATTAGAGCCCTTCATAAACCATATGTTTTAAAGTAAATTCCAAAGCATGTATTATTCGAAAATAAACAAACTAAAATGTTATATACATGGAGAAAGTGCAGACCGTCCAGGAGTACTGACCACCATACAGAACCAGGGAGACCTCAATGTAAAAAAAAGGTTCCATGATATATTCCTGGAAGGCCAAGCTGCCCCAACACAGTCTAATACACTGCCCCATGCAAAATTCAATGACCTTCGCTTGCTGAAAGAAAGCCGGGAGAAAACAAACAGCGAGTTGATCTCAACTTCTTGAAATCCTGCAAAAGCCCTTGGCTTTAGTATGAAAGACTCTGGTTTCAAGATACACTCTGAAAGATAAGCCAACAAATTTAAAAAGGGAATTGGCGGTTCTTTTGAAATATACTGCATAATTTTGGCTACTATAGTAAATAAAGTTTAACTCAAGCCTAATTTAAGTGGGAAGAAGTTAATTGTAAATGCGTTATGGAAGTCAATTGAAGCTGTGCCCTAGTATTATTCAGGGATTAGAACAGCAAGCAGTAATACATAAGGGATTATTTTATGAATCATAACATAACAACATAACAATCAAAGTATTGTAGCCCCTAAGTCTTTAAATCACAAAATCTCTTCTTCCATTCTATTTTCATAACCAAACATATATAAATACTCATAATCACACAACCAATATGCATCCATTGAATAATTAAAGATGATTCTATTCACTCCTACACAAAACCTTATCTACATCTTCGTAATTCTATCTACGGAGATGTTGACCTAATGGTATTTCCTCGAATCTTCTAGGATGTTGATCCCATTGAGGGACTTGCAGCTTCATATTACTTAAGATCTGACAGAAGAAGGGATAATGTGGAATGGGTCTAATTCAAGAGTGACAATATTAAAGATAGGATTAGGTTCAATAAGTATTTGGGTATGGGTTTCTAATTTAATAAAAGTTAAATCTCAGATAGTTAGAAAAGGTGAATTACTCACATGCATTTATCTTAGTGATGGTATATCTTTGACTTATTCAACTTAGTCTATATTATAGTAGATTATTCTTGCTCTGTTGGTCAGCCTATGATATGAATAGTAAATAGTAATCATTAAGGAAAGTGAAATCTGGCTTTGTGAAATATTTACATTGGATGCTATGGGAGAAGAGTTAAGACCAGCCATAAATATCATTATATTTAGAACTGCTTTCCTTTCAACCTATCATAAATATTCACTTTATCTGCATAGCTATATGCTGTAGTTGAGCCTTACTCCGGATGTAAGTCAGTGCTCAATAGAGTAGTCTATAATTGGGACTCTAGCCCCTACTCTTAACTCCCGCAGACCCCTAATACAAGGTGGTAAGGGAATTATCGCTGGCCTCCTCATATTCCACTAAATGGCCACTTACTAACTTAAGACACAGAAATAAAATGAAGCAATAGGAGAGTATGCAGGCCAAGTTTCCTTTACTTATAGAATAGTTCTTTGAAAAATTATCTCAGCTTTAGATTAAATTGTACTTTTCATTCATCTTCCATTTTTAAATAAGAAATAACTTAACAGTCAGCATTGCATCTATCTCTATCTATGCTATAATCATTATCATCTATCCTTGACCTTATAGCTAAGACTAAATAGATCATAATGCATCTCCTCTCAGTCAACAAGTAGAGAGTTGATGGGAGAACACTCAGGAGAGAATGTGGAGATGACCCAAATGTGGGGAATTAGTTTAGGAACATTAGAAGCAGATGAGATCAATCCAGTATTTAAAGTTTTCTCTATATATAAATATTAATACCAATGAAAATTAAAAAGCTAATAAATAAAACCTAATTAATTCACAACTTATGCAATAGTTGAATATTAATTGAACTTCTTTCCACTACTCAATAAGTTTATCTCAAAGGCAAATCAATCCTAATCCTACACCAATATCATTAGATGTAAATACATGTACAATCCAAATGCCTAGTCAATATATATTCTAGATAAGATATGTATAATAGCATATGAGAGATTAAGCGAGAAATTATAACATGGAGCAGTTTTATTTGAAATAGATAAATTTTCTTTATCCTAAAATTAATGATTAAGGGTTCAAATTACAATCACAGTTCTCCTGAGCATCAAGAAAGAGATTAATTATATCCTTACAGTTGGCAGGACCCTAACTAAAATAATTAAATGTAAAATCGACTTAAGTTTCATAATCTTGAGGATTAATTTTTTTAAAAGATGATGTTGAAGAGGTCAGTTGTAATTAATCATCGTTACCTTCCTGACCTCGAAGGGAAAATCTGTGTTGGGATTGATAAGGAGGTTGCCGAACATGGCTGGATGTATTTCAGCCGAACCCCCTGCCCAAGTCCCCATGAAATGTTCCAAACCTAGGACGGAACCCTGTAGGTGGAGCAGAGGTCACCCACGTCCTTCAAAAAACCAGCGAAGGTCTCGCAGGACTTGTCTTCCCCTAACCTCCCACTAAAATCCATCCCTAAATTAAATATTAAAGACATTGCATTTGAAATTCCCCTAAGAAGATGAAGATGATGTTGAGGATCAGAAACTACTCCATCATTTGGAAGAAGTCTCGGTGATGCATCCTAAAGTCAGTCTCCAGTTTATCTTGAATCCTTTGTCCTCAATGTCTGTGAATCTGGACTGCCTCGGCAATGCAGGCCTCTTTGACTTTTATCGACAACTTCATTTGCCAGTCACATTGATCTGGACTCTTGGAAGCTTCATTTCCCAGCATCACCATGGTTGTGTTCTCCATTGACACTCAAAGTTAATGGTCAGTGCATTCTTATAGCAACAAGTGTATTAAAGAACCTTTGAATTACCATTCTCTTTCTTAGAGTCAGAAAGCTTATAAAAATGAAACTGACTTAAGGAAAGTAAGATAGGTAGGTTTGTGTTCTTCTTCCATTAACTAAACATGCTTGATTATCTTCTTTGCACATGTGATGTCTGACTTTTGTAATTCAACAGATATTCCACCAATTCAGGATAATCCATTTCTGTTTTAGATGCCTGTTTTCCGTGTTCGAAATTACTTGAGGATTATGTAAATGGCAGACATGTTGAACATTACTCAATTCTTCACAAGAGTAATATAAGATGAAGACACCTTATGCACTTTCCTTGCCATGCTGTCCCAGCAACTCAAGTTCCTCCGATGAAACAGTAATGAAGCAATCAGGCAAATGGCATTTCTGACGAAGGAAAGCATCAATAGTAAGTAAATAACTATTCACTATAATTAGAAGATTCAATAAGAGTTACTTGCCTTTTAGTTTTTTAAAACACTCAGACAGTAAGAATGAAATCTGACTTGAAGAGTGCTTATTGCATTGGAGGAATGCATTTACTATCTCTTCTGACTATTGGGAACTCTTGTCTTGCGAACTTTATGATATGGCCATCCATACTCTTTGAAGGGATTGAAGCCAGTCTCTCATCAATGAGGAACTTGATTGGCATGTCAGGAGAGATGCTTACTCAGTGCATATGCATATTGAGCCTACGCACAATAACTCCATCTCAATTCTATGAACTACTTCGTTTGAATCAGAACAAGTCTTGTTAGGCAATGTTGATAAATTATAAATTACGTTTAATATTGGTTGGGATCTTGATTGAAGAAAACAAGGACACAAAGAATTCTTGATTTTTAAGAGGTTCTGGCAACTTGCGGTACACCAATGAGATCTTCATCGAGGGAACAAATAGATAATCAGCAACGGACATATTACTGTAAGAAAAGTAAAGATACTTCCATATGATACAGATCTAATTGAATTACCAGACATGAATGCAGGTTCGACTAATCCTATTGAGAGAACTGGTCCAGCGCTAAGAGATCCTTCCTTAAGAAATAGAAAGAGAAATCAAGCTTCTCGACTGACTCTACAAAGACATAGACACAAAGAACCTCTACATCAGATTCTTCAAATCAGTAAACTTGAAACTTCCTCAAGCTTAGATCAATTCACTTCCTCCAGTTAACGCATCTCTTCATACTCTGAATACTATCATGAGTAATAAAATGCAAGTTGCTCTGAACACTGCTCTCACCAATACTAATGTCATGATAATTCATAACTCTCTCTAATCAGGAACCTATGCCAAAACTCATCTGGAAAGACCAATCCACTCTCTCCAATATATAAGTAAAAGAAGAAGAAAGTAAGAGTATTTTTATTGATTTCCCCAAAGTTTCTGATAAATAGACTCCAAATAGTCCCTATGGAACACTTACTTCTTATTTATTTAAAGGGGGTTCCTCAATGGCTGGCATCTTCTCCTTCTCTTCATCATCTACTTAAATTATCACATCAAAGAGCTCTAACTCAACTCTTTAAAGATAGATTCTCCTGCTTATAATCTGTAAGAATGCACTTATACTAAAAGAAAAATTCAAGCTCTTTAATAACTTGGTAATACCCTTTCCATGAACCCCAGAATTCTAGGTTATTAAGGAGCAGATCTCTCTCTTTCTCTCTCTCTCTCTCAACAATCAAGAACCTGAGCAAGCTCAGTGGTATAGACTATTTAATTAACTAAAGGTTGATGATTATGTCTTCCATGATGATGTCTCAGTAAGTGAAGTCTCATCATATGAATTGAATGATTAAGATATAGTTAGTGTAAAGAAGGAGATCCAACATCCACACCTATCTATTCCAACGGACCTCAATCATGTAAATTAAGGAGGAGTGGGCAAAACGCCATCCACTTCCTTATACTAAACTTCTTTCACTAATACAAGTTCTCTTGCTATGGTGATTACTTCCCCTACTCAAGATCCTTGAAAGTAACTCGCATTAGAATCATTCTATCCTGCTTCCGACATTCCGTTCATACATTCTCTTATATATTAGATATTCAACATGCTTCAGGCTTGTCCACTTTCTTCATTTAAATTAAAAAGTCAGGAGCAGATCTTTAACATTTAACACTACACAACTGCTCCCTCCTTCCTAATTGTCTAACACTACTAATACATCAGTATTACAGTCGAATTAATTTGATGGAAGAAGCTCTGACTTGTTAATGAGTGCTCTACTTGAAGATTACTTCTGCTGAATGGTGGAATAGACGTGGCGCATGGCTACAAAGAATATAATTTTATAAAAACATATTCAGAACTTAAAGTAGCAATGCTAGTACTTTAATAGATGAGCATAAACTGGTTTGAATCATTACTAAATTGTCTAATCAATGAGATGGAAATTAAAAGGGATAATTAGAAATGAATTTAAATATGAGTTATTGGATAGACCCCTCCCTTCTTTATGTCTGAAGGTTCAGCTGGAGGTAACGCTAGGGGAACTTCTCTTTCTATCACTGTGAAACAATAGATAAGAACTACTCCATTGTAGACACAATTGATTAATTCATAGTCACAAATCCTTTTGGTACCATATATATATTTTAAATCTTGATCTTGATTACAGTATCTTTCAATACCTAAAACATTATAAACAAATCTTAAGCCTCTGGAAAACAATATATTACTTTTAAACTAAACTAGAGTCGATCTAATTCCATCTGGAGCTCGTTATTCAACAGTAAGTTTATATATCTCTTCACATCACTCATTACATACACCTCTTCCCTCTAAAGAAAATTGAGGACCTGCAGATAAACTTAGGAGTGAGAATGGAATTGCACTGACCAATTAAGAAACTCTCAACTTGATGAATAACAAATGGAACCTTTCCTTGTGTGAAGTGCTCAAGATATCCCTCCTCCTAAACTGGAATGCGCCCAAACCACTGCTTGGGCACTTACCCTAAAAAGTAAGTTCCCAAGCAGTTTTGAGCCTGCCTGCCTTTGGGGGCCCGTAGGGCAGGTTGGGCTTCCCCCCTAAGAGCAAGACAGGAGCTCGGACTCTTAAGGGGGAGTCCTTGGCATTCCTGTCATAGGGGAAGAATAGCACGAGAACAAAACTGAGAGATAAATAGCATTGGATAGCTCTTACTAATAGCCTCGTCTTCCTCAGACACCTACTGGACGGAACGGAGATCATCAACATTGATGAGAGCCTTATCTCCCTTGATACTAACAAGCAGTACTCCTGGAAGCAGAGAGGGAGCTAAGAGAAGTTCTTCACAGTGGGAATTTAAAGTCCCTCCAGTTGATCTTAGGCTATTCTATCTAGGGAATTCCTACTTTATGCTTAAGGATGGCCTTAATAACTCTATCTGCTTCATCTACTATCTTAGCGAGCTGATAAAACACCTAGGAAAAGACAAGCCCAATCAAATCCTATAGGCATAACGAATTATGGTGAACTTTCAAGAAAAATCCCTTTTATAAGTTAATTAAAAGTGACACATCTGTCAGTGAGATTGACCAGCAGGATGACAGGGGAGGGATCACATCCCTTAAGCTCAGGATAAAGACTAAGACAATGCAATCCCTGCCTCTCTTTGACAGAGCTAAAGCCAATGAAACAGTCTTTTGTCAGGTAGATCTGTTCAGATATTGGTATTAATGCTGCTAACTATCAGGGATGAGCCTCAGATGATACTTCCTTTATTGGCAAGTGTGCAGTCAATGCTGGGGACACTCCCAATGATAGCTTTGCAGCTGCCTCTGGTCTAGTTATAGTTGGCGGCAAGTTGAAATTTAAATTTCACAATAGGTATGGAGAGGTGGAGGCCCAGTCAGGCCTTGGCTGGATCTTAACTTGATCTTAAAAGTGAGAGAAAGCAAAAAGTAATTAACCGACTGGAAGCGCATACTCCGTATGCTTAGAAGCCATTTGTGGAAGCAGAAGTCAGCCACATTACTGTATTTACATAGAACACATTTGACATTGAGAGTCATACGTATACTAATAAACCGCAAACAAACGCTTCGGACTAAGCGTCAAACATCCATACGGATTCTCAAGGCGGGAGAGTCGCCAGGATTGAGTAGGCATGGAAAATGGCCAATTTGAAGCAGTGGCTAGCCTAGTGCTAGGTGACAGTGAGTCTTTCTCCTTTTTGACACGAGACTGAGTGGAAAGCATTTAGAAGAGAAAGTCTGGGAGGGATAGCGTCCTCTCAATGGAGATTAAAGCAAAACAGCGAAACCCAGCACCTAGAGAGGAAGTGAAGGGGATCGAGAAGCTGTTGCAACTTTCATGCATGGATACCCAAACAGGGGATGCACATACTAGAGCAACAGCTGAGACTCAGAGTTAAATAAGAACGGAGAAGTACATTGTATTGGTTAGATAGGAGCCAATGTTACTGGGAGCATGCAACTTTCGACTGAAATAGTATGTTACTCTGCAGAAGAAGAGCGACAGCAAAGCCGATGAATGAGCTGCAGGAAAAGGATGAAGCGACAGAGACAAGAATATAAGCCAACGATAGACTCGCCACCTAGTATTGATGGGGATATAAGGCGTGACGGCTTCTATCTCTATATAGGCTTCCAGACTCAAACGCTAACCCTCATATTTTGCATGTATGAAGGGGATGAGAGGACTGCTATTTATACGTTAATCTAATCTAATCTAATATAAATATTCATAAAATCAATTGTTAAGACTCTTATTCCAAGAAATATACATGCCTTAGCATTTAAGCATCAGATCTTATTAAATTCTTCTGCATCTGCCTCTCTTTGTCACTCGAAAATTGTTTCAGGCTATAGAATCTTTTGATGTCTCCTTTTTTGATTTGTTACCCCAAGCTTTGTTAAATATTTTGAATATATTGTCTTGCTTGCTGTTTTTAGCTCAGCGACACTAGTTCGCCACTCCCCAGAACATTTTGTTTGCAAAGTCCTTACTTCACTTTTAATTCAACTACATTCACTTCATATTTTAGGAACCTCACTAAATCTACTCCCTATATCACCATATCCTTTGTTTGTGTCATTGATGATAGATTAAATTTCTCATTTTTTCCTAGTCAGATTCACTATCTTCTAAATTCCCTTCACTGCTTGCATATCTAAATATACTATTATTAAGATTCATATGCAGAGGAAGAAGGTTTTTACAGCATACTACATAATCAGATATTTATATCACAGATCATTGGAAGCACCGCCATCCCTATTTAATATCACTACCACCACCACTTGCTGTTTCTGTTTCACAGCTTGCTAAGATTCTGTGACAGACATCTGTGGTACCACTTGATTGGAGTTCTGTCATGAGAATACTTATAGCTCTTTTTGTTTGCAGCTGCTTATGATTTGTAGGTTAAAGATCCAGTGGACTGCCATGTATATCTTCTGTTCCAGACAGTGTTCCTCTGAATATTTAGTTATACATCTACAGACCTCTCCTGAGAGTTCTCTTTCAGCCATTTTCAGTGAATCTTCCCTAATGTAAAAGGATCTACTAGCTTAAAATATTTAGTTCCCGTTCTCTTGGATTTTCAATTATTCAATCCTTCTTCTGCTTATTAGTTAGAATTAAATAAATATGTTTCTTGCTCCAATTATATATTTGTCTCTTCCAGGTGTGATCAATTTCTAGAGTCCTCATATTCTGGATTCTTTCTTCGAGACATCTATTAAAGTGTTCTTTCTTCAAGTAATAGATTCCTAGAAGAGCTTGTTACAAAAGTATTCCATAACGTGACATCTTATCTAGAGTTCTTACTATTCAATTAGCTTTCTCATTTGATGTCCCTCTGTCGTGATCTCGTTTATGATTCTTCTCATTGAGATAAGAGTCTCTCTTTTTACGATGAGAATATTCTCTTTAATAAATATTTGGTTTGTAGAGATATGTTATTAGCTAAGGAGTTCTATTTGCCAGCGAAGGAGATGTCGATTTTGTTATGTTCTTTGTCGTCTTCATTTGCCTCTAAGCTATTTGGATCTGATAGTGTCTCTGAGCTGGATTTTTTCATTTAAATATTATAATTATATTCTCTTCCATAAGTTTTTGGTTCGTATTCCCATTGTCTTGTACCATCTGTCACTATTAAAACCTTCCATAATATACTTCTTGTATTGTTGGAAGGAGTCATTTAGGGAATTGTTGCAGATAGGATGAGCATTTGAGTTTTATGATCTACCGCAGTCGCATTTTATTCTCGCTCTTGGGCTGAAGAGTAGAGCTACTCAGTGGGTCTTCTTCTGACTCTTCTGTTTAGTATTTATTCCATTTTGTTGAAGCTCTTCTTGTTTGATTTATCCTTGGTGAAACAGCCTCTCTTGGATGTCCTGGTTTAGTTTTCTAGGTAGTGTCAGAGTCTTCTTCTTCATTTCTAGAGATCTCTCCTACTTATTCTAACTTCAGGACATCCCTGTAATGTGTATAAGGTAGACCTGGCCAGTGTATCTTCTTACACCGATGTTGGCAAATGAATTTCTCAAGTCACTTTATGAACCATTATTTAATAATCATCAACCAACCAACCAACCGACTCTATGAACCTTGCGATTTTGTTTATCTCCTTGGTAAGATCTTTTAGCATGATGCCTTTATTAAATTTTATTTATATTCCTAGGTATTTGAGGGTCGGGCTTACTCTTATTCCATTCACTTCTTTTGCTCCTCTCCTGCTCGAGATTGCTTGTGATTTATGCTTGGCTATGTTGTGGTGGTACTTCTTGAGTACATTTTAGATACGTCATCTTTGTTTTCTTAAATTCTAATTGGCATCAAAGAGGAGTGGTACTTTCCAGAGACTCTCCGGCAAGTGTTTTTGAAGGCAATGATTTAGGTACTTGTTAAAGAGGATTGGTGAGCATACTTTCCCTTGTAAAACACATTTGTCATGTGAATGGTTTTGTTCTTGTATTTCATTGTGGTGTAGGAGTAGATGTTCTCTAGGATGGTCATTGCATTTTCTTTTAACATCTTGGAGTGTGCATTTCCTTCTGGTGGGATTCCTTTTAGTATATGAAATAGTTTATCTCTATTGACTAAGTCGTACGCTTTCCTAATGTCTAGAGCAACATAGCTTGTTTAAGTCTCTGTCTCTTTGTCCCTTTTGATCATGTTCAGTACTTTCACTAGGTTGGATTGCGTGTTGTAGCCTCTTCGAAGCCAGTCTGTTTCGTCTCAATAGTATTCCAGATGTCAGTATCTAGTAAGGTCAGTATTACTCTCCTGATTAGTTTAGTAATTGGGCTTAGTACAGAGTTTAGTCTTGTTTGGTCAATTTCAGCCTTGGGTGAGTTTGATTTAAATAGTACGACTAACTTAGCCTCGCTTGGGTATTTAATTCAATTGTCTTAACTAGAAAGGAAGAGAATTTTAATATTTACAAGAATTAGAAAGATATAAAAGAAGTTATTAATCTGTTGAAGAGATGTGGAATTGTATGTTACCAAAGAAGAATCCCTAACCCCATAAGTAATACTCAGAGAAGTAAATCTGAGGTCTTATATTTATTGATGATGATGATGATGATGTTAACTTGTCTATTACTGCTTTCCATCAGATGTATCCATACACTATACATTATCTATACTTGTTGCTGATGATTAAGAAGGTTCTTCTTCTTCTTCAATAAATCAATAGACCTCAATATCTAATTACTATCTCTTCTTCTTCTTCTTCACAATAAATAGCATTCTCAACTTATTAGCAATAGTCCTATAGTCAAGTTAATATACAACTTCTAGTCGTGAACGTATATTCATCGTTCTAGATTCTTCTCCACAGTTAAATTACTTATTAGAGTTTAGATCTGGGCTCGGAAGGAAGGTGATGCCCATGTATGAATATATTGAATGCTTATCCACACATCTTACACTCTAGCATTTTCCCTTTTATAAAGTGTCTATTACCTATTACTTTCGCAATCCTTCTACAGTCACTAATTACGACTATATCATCAGCATACACTATAAAATATTTATTTATCTCGTCTACTAATTGAACAACTCTCCCTCTAATCAGGCGATCTTTTACTACTGCCACATCTGGAAGTAAATCATAGCCAAGTGATTTTTATTAATTTTAGTCTATCAATTGCTTCTTCTAAATCTGATAATTATACATATTCCTAAGGTGATTAACTCTTCCATTAGTACTCTAATCGGTCTTAGCTAGTCCATAAATCTTTCAAGAAATGAACAATAATTTTGTCAGACTCTTCTCCACTTAATGCTATTGGGTTCTCTTCCTATTTAATCACGCATTCTACTATGGGAGTTGCTTTCACTATGGAGCGACAATTCCATTGTACACACCTAGCTATATTGTTTAGAGAAGAAGTTAAAGAAGATTGTGTTAGATTGAGTGGTGTTGAATCAGGCGGGGAGGGCCCGTCTAATTCAAGTGATTCAATAGTACTATTCATTGGCTTGTTAATCACGAAATAACTTTCTCGCTGAATGATAGTATGCGTCTACTCGATT
>JAGYYO010000147.1:0-13171 GCA_021441625.1 Diophrys sp. 3 WChen-2021
AGAATGATTACCGCATCTTACCTGACTAAAGATTTGTTGATTGAGTGGAGATTAGGAGAAGAATGGTTCTGGTACACTCTTCGGATGGCATTGGGTCGCTGGAACCGGAGCAGATCCTTATCCTTACTTCAGAAAATTTAATCTCTACCTGATAATTATTTGCATGATATATAGTTCAGCTGCTAAATATTTGCTAAAAGGACTGAACATTAATCATATTTTGACAAGTTTACAAAGAAGAAACAAGAAAGATAAGTAATGATGATTAATAGGATATAAAAGGGAAAATAATTCAATAATTATAAATTTAAATTAGACAGATGGAAATTAACAGAAAAATTGAAAGAGCTACTTATGTTTAAAGACCAAGACCGATTACCGTTAGACTTTAAAAAGCAAAGGTAGAGCCTTCAAGAGAGAAAAAGTTTCAATTGTTACGAAAGAAATTAAAGGTAGAGCCAGAATCATCATTTTAGAATCATAAGGATTCATTGAAAATTAACAATAAACAACCCGAGCTTAATGCTCCATTCTCGCCAAATAAGATTGAAGCAACTGGTCAGAAGAGAGGTATTAAACAGAGAGTGAGTCAATTCTTTACTGAGATGCACAAGTCAATGGTTGAGATCGGAGAGGACATTGCTGATATTGGAAATGATGTGACTAAGACCTTCCATAAGCATTCTGATGAGCATAAGAAAGAACTTAAAATGACTCAAGCAAAAGAAGAGCTTTCAAGAAAGGAATTAGCCAAAGCCAGATGGAGAGCCACCATGGACATGTTCAAGAAGGGAAGTGACTTGACTGAAGCAGAGATGGACAGACTGAGAGAGAACTTCAAGAATAAGAGAAAGTGTGAACATCCTGAACAGGAAATTATTACCGAGCACTCTCAATTGAAGAATAAGAAGTATTATTAATCTAATTGATTTAAAGAAGTCTCTTGAGAAATAGGGTTAACTAAAAAGATATGAGAGAGGATTAGAGAGTGATGAACTTAATCAAGCCATGATGGGCATTGACAAGTGAAGATCAATAATACATTTTAATTTAAATGAATTCATATTCATCGTATAGTTCATCCACTTCTTCACAACACTCTATTGATTGCCATGTCGGCAAAGATGTTCTTGAATTTCAAGGAAATACCCCAAGTATCTCCTAATTGCAAGAGATCAAGGAAAAAGCCCTTAGGGAAGGAAAGATTGGAAAACTTTAGATATTAGAGTTTGAGGAAATGGCTTCAAATTCAAGTGCTTAGAAACCATCTAATGTTCTGCATTCTGAGTATTTCATTTCATTTCATTTCATTTTTATTATAAATGGCAGATCACCTCCTCTATATGAAGAGGATCACGAGTTTGGGGAAAGGGTCTTTCAACCCTTTTTTCTTCGGAGGGGTCACGTCCCCTAAGGGACTTCTACTGTTATAGGAAGGGGGAGGGGGTTATAATCCCTCCCTCTTTGTGTATATAAGAGGCCATTAATTAAATTAAATTTAAATCGATTTGACTCGATCTTGCCACTATATATGAAAGGGATCACATCCCCTACAATGAATAATTGAGGGGCATCCCAGAAAATCTATATCCAAAAGCACTCTAAGAAATTACTACAAAAGACTTGGTGTTGCATATAAAAAGTTCACCTATGTCACTCGCAGAGCTTTAAGCATTAGTCAGGATCTCAATGCAGAAAAGGTGAAGCTTGGGTAAGTCATTGCAATTGCCCTGCTCTCAAAATGGAAGATAATATATGTGGATTAGTCACTGTTTTCTTACTAAACCAGATAAACGCAGTCATGGTACCTTAAGAACCATGCATTGGTCCTGGACGATGCTCCTTTCGTTAAAAAACCGGAGGCTGTGATGGGAGCAATCTCAAATTCAGGAGTGGAAAAGATTGTGGTTAAAACCTTTTTATTCAACTCTGATGACGTTGTGGATTTCATTAAGGACCTCCATAGGTCACAAGACGAAACATGGGCTCTCTTCTTAGATAACGCTAGTATCCACTAAGCATTGAAAGTCAAAGAGACTTGTGGCTTGCTAAATGTACCAATTATATACAATGTTAGATACTCCCCCCTCTTTAATCCAATTGAGAAATACTGGAGTGTTTGTAAATCCAAGTATAACAAAAAAGTAAGATTACTAGGGATCCAAGAGAGTTTGGGAGCTGCTGAAGCAAAGCATGTAATACAAAGAGTGTGCGAGAGCATTCTTCAAGAACAGATTCAGAATATGATTAAATATTCAACAGCGAAGTTGCTCGTTTAATGAGTTAATAATTAAATAAAGTCTTCATTTACTGATTTCCATGTCTTTAACTTTTGAGTGTTTTTTCATCTCATTTAACTCTTCCTGAAGCAGCGCAACCAAGGAAATCAGTTCTTCAATCTTCTAGCCTTCCGCTTTCTTTTTGCACTCCTATTTCTCTCGTGATGCTCTTGTTGCTCTCAGAGATCTGAGTTAGTCTGTCTTTAGCTGAATTGATCGTTTTATTCTTGACTCTTGTGGCTCCAATTTTGCTTCTGTAACAGCTTTGCGTGAGGTTCTTTTCCCTGATTAGTAGAAGGCATCACGGAATAATGACGAAGGCAAATTAACAGGGGCTTTGATTTCCTCATCTTTAGGTACTCCCCTGAATCCAGGTTTAAACATGTCATGAGCAGGGTCTAAAAATTATGCAAGAGTCATTAAATACTATTTGTCTGGATCATCAGTCCACCCAGCTGGCTAGAGTCCCTTTTCTTAAATCTTGCTATGGATCAAGTCTTTGAGAATGGCCTTTGTTGGCCAGAAACGCTTTGCGGACATTATCAACTTACAATCGGATTTCTTCACTGCAAGGTACTTTGAATTAAGGATGCCGACTAGCAAATCCTCTTTTACTGCCCCACATTTAAAACTTGGCAAAAGGTAGCCTTTCTCCTCCATGAACATGTATAAGCCTTTCAATGTAAATTTTGATCCTAGAGCTTCTGTACTTGTAGAAACATCCATTTTTAATCAATTAATCAAAGTCAATATCTTTTAGAGATAAATCTTCTCCATGTAATATCATTAAAACACTTCATATAAATAATGAATCAAGACAAGATAATAATAATCCATTGCATTAATCTCACTTGTAATATATATATCACCCCCGCTTCTATCAATCTAGCATACTCTATCTCCCTTGACTCCTCTTAATTCCTCTCTATTCAAATCATCCTCCTAGTCCTTTCATTATACCATCCATTAAAGAATATCCCCAAGTCCTTTTCCACTTAACATTCTTTACATTGCATCATCCTGTGTCCCTGTATTCATCTTCCATTTAGTCTCAGGGAATGTCATATTCTATTATAATGAGTGAAGAGGTAAGATGATAATTAGAAGACATGGTGGAATGTGGAGGAAGGATGAGTGTTAGAAAGATCACGAGAGAAGGTTAGAGTTAGTGGTGTTTGATCAAATGGGGAAAGAGAAGGAAAGGAGGGAGAGAAGGTGATTAATGATTAAGATCATGCATTTCACAAGTGAGTAGAAGATCCCCTGATCAATGTCCCTATAGATTTACCACTTAAATAAATCACTCTAACAATCTCTCCTTATAATCTCCTTCTAGTCCACTTAGAGATCCTCTCCCAGTAGAAGACATTGATCTCGTAATTACATATCCACATGAAGTTGATCTCTCCTCTATCTCCTTCCATGCATCCAATATATAAAGTTGAGATATCTCCTGGAGCAAAGTCAGAGAATCCAACTAAGAAGGTAATGTTGATTTCATAAGTGGACTATTAGAGTCATTGTTGTTAATAAATGATAGATAATATCTATGGACTAACAAATTAGAGATTGAGAATCGTCTTTCTTTTTAATCTGTGTTAATGACATAAAGACACATCTAAGAGGAAGTCTTTAAATAGTGGATTCATTGTTACTCTGTCTGTTTCAAAGGATCATAACTAATGAATATTCTTTTTTATTCTTATTCAAAGTCTCTATTATTTCCTTAATCTATTTGATCACCTCATATCTATCAATATGCATGTAAATCATCTAATGTTACATAGTTAGATTCTATTACTAATATTTCTTCCTCTTCTTCATCAGCTTCTCTTTCGATCAATGTATCAGATTCATTCATACTCTCTACTATTAAATATGTAGATTGATATTTATTAAGGTACTACTTTGATTTATGTATTTAGTCTGAAATGGAGTCCATTTCATATTTCTTTGTTTATACAGATTTCTTCTTTCATTTGACATTATCTTCCTGTCTTTCTTTCTCCGCTAGAAGTTAAATCCTCTCTGGGTCAATCTTTTACCCAGGAGGTTTTAAATTTCAATAAATAATAATCTTGATAAAATGTAATATAGATTTCCAAATGATGATCAGCTAGGATCATTCATCATTCTTTAGTGGAAGGTGTTTGATGAGCTAAGTATGCGTTAGATGCACTTCCATTGACTATGGGAAGAAGAAGAGAGTTATTAGTGAAGAGGATTATGGTGGGACATGAGGAAGAGATAGGAAGTGTTATGGAGTAGGTGAGTGAGGGAGTGTTGCTGATTCAGTTAGGTAATATGGGAGGGAGATGGAGGGAACCTGTTTCGAATTTATTTCATAGGGAGGTAATGGAGGGGTTTTATATGAAGGTTCTTTGTATTATTGCTTTCATAGAGAGATGTTACTTTAGTTTCATGATATCATTAAGATTTTGTTAATTACATTCTTATTTACACTCTGTTTATCTCTTTAAATGGAAAGAATAGGAGAGTACTATCCTTTCATAGTCTTTATATCTTCTTCTTTCTTATTTTGGGTATGAGTATCTAGGTGATCCACTACATTTGGAGGATTGTATAAAGCCATTTGGTTCTGCTTCTTAAACTGGGGTTTTGGGTAAGTATTGGCTTTAGCCTGACTCTGTCTGGTTCTCTAGTATAATGATAGCATATTGAGGAAAACCATAATCTATCAGACTCTGGGAATATATAATTAATTACGATCACATCAATTAATAAGCATTTTAATCAAGTAAGACTTTTCAATATATCAGAAGATGACTAAGCCAAGTAAAAGTAAGTGGAATCAATGCCTCCCCTCTCCCCACCCCTCCTTCATCGCCCGACTCTTTCCTTTCATTTTGTCCTCCCTCCAACTTCCTCCTTCCTCCTTCCTATAATGAGAAGATCCAAATTCCAACTAAATAAATCCCACAATACCATTCTCTTCTTCCCTTCTTTCTCATTCTCATCTGAATAGCTCCCTTCTGACGAGAGTAATCTCAACCCCTCCCTTCTCTTAGCATGTACTAGTGGGATTAATAATTATAATTAAGTAATACGTGGATATCTGTTTGTATTTCAGGTTTAATTGCATGAAAGAGATATGTAGTGTCTTAGATAGGATTAGGAATGTTAGAGTGGGTAAATATTAAGAAGAGAATTAGAAGGGTTTAGATTGGCTTGAGATGGTTACGTTTAATGATTTTAATAAGAGCATATGGAAGGTATATTGATTTATAGAAAAGGGTTTGTTGTTAATTCTAATGACGATCTCCTCAACTCCTTTGATGATGATGAATCATAACAATGCGAGTCTGCTAAAAAGTAAGTCAAGTAGTACACATCTGCAGAGGTAGATAAGTTGATTAAATGTTTAAACTTACTCCTTTCTCTAAATAGATCCCCATGTAAACCACTATTAAACTAATAAACATCTCCTCCTTCAATTGCTCTCTCTTGCTGCTTCCTCTTCTCTCCCTGTCCATCCCTCAAAACTATCTCTATCCCTCTCCCTTCCCCTTCCTTTAATTCTCTTACTTCATTCACCAACTCTTCTCTAAACAATAATTGATCCAACACCAGCACTATTGGTCTATTATGTACATCTATTATGGATTATATATTAATTACAGATAAAGAGGTAGATAAGTCTATAAGAATGGATATGCGAAGATACTCATTGATTTAATAGGATTGGATAGGAAGAAGAAGAGAGATTGGTGGAACTGGCTAGGGTGGAAGAGGAGGTGAGAGAGTAATGGGATTAGACTCGGATTTGACAGCTGAATGATATAAGGAATGGGATTAGTGTGATTTAATAATAGTGAGAGTTTGTTATGTGTAATTAATAATGCCTTAATGGTAATTCTTCATCTTTGAGAAAGAGCTAGTCAAACTTCAATGTAGAGATCTTGAGTTAGTTTTTACTTCTTTCGCATATTATAAATCTATTAACCAGTCTCTGATCCTAATTAATGCTCCTAGGAAGTCCAAAATACCCCTTACCTTCTAAATGTCAACCCTCCCCCCCTTCAACAGCAATAACCCAATCAGATTCAGATTTAATAACTCTAAATATGTCTTATTTAATTTAATGTCTTTAATGTCTTACTTCTTTATCTAGAGCAGATCACTAGCAGTTGCGCGGTCTTTTGCATCTTTGCAAAGGGGAAGCAGGTGGGGTTGCTTTTTGTTCTGCCTTCGCCAATGTTTGAGGCTGATTGGCGTTGTCAGCATTTTTCTTGACAGCATCTTGACCACTAGAACCTGAATCTGGCCATGTTTAGGACATAACATCGTCCCAAACGTGGTCGAACCCATCAGGATATTATAGATAGTCAATCATTCAACAATGATTATTTTATGACCACCTCTCAATAACCCAATCCCGACCACCTTTAACCTCTCTCCCCCGCCCCTTCTAACCCTCAGATAAGCTCTCTTCCCTCTCCTAAATCGACTTAAACAACCACTACCCTACACTCCCACTTGAGTAGACTAAACACTAGTCTAATGTTCCATCTTAACTGATACTATGTACTTCTCAAGGTTCATAGATAAGAAGAGTATTAAAGTTTAAAGAATAAATCAATAATCGTCTCTTTTAGGAGTGACATTCCTTTCCATCGTTAAGGTTGAGAGGTTCTCATCGATCATGCATTGATCCTCCTCTTTCTCAACCTCAATGGGCCTGATCTCTTCAACCCCTTCCTCAATACCAGTTGTCCCTCTCTCAATCGGTTGTCGTCTCTTGATAGATTTGATGTCCTTTTGCTTAGTCTTCTCTTCTCTCTTTTTAGATTTGGACCCAGCACTAGGCTTCTTCTTTTGGTTTGCTCCATTATCTTCTCCATCATTTCTCTACGCTCTGGTGTTCTTGCATCCCATCCTGTATTTATTTTCTTGCCATTCTCAGTAGTACCCTACTTTTTCCTCTCATTACGTGCATGCTAAGCCTCTCTTTGTTTATCCCTAGCCTCTCTTCCCACCATTTTATCTCTTCTCTAGTACCTAATGATAGAAGACGTAGTCTCTTCTCTTATGCTTAGTACACTTCCATGTTGACTCAGCTGAGGGTGCTATTACTTTGCCTCTCACTTATATTTCATCCGCTCCGTCAGATTCTAAGATCTCCTATTCTTCTGGTTTTGGGCAATAGGTGGCTATGTAATACCTGGTTGACCTCTCAAATATAAACCTACCTTTTTCCGCTCCTTTATTTACACATTCCAAAATCCCTTTCTTAGCCTGTGCTATATCATACATCATGTTCAGGTCCCCAACTTTGATTGAGAGATTCTACTCTCTAATTCTCACTACTCCAATGGTTTAAACTCCAGTTGTCTCAATGTATATTATCTATCCATTGGTGCAGTCAGGGTTTCTCTCTACCAGGATGGCATCCCTCACTATTTCTTCCAGTATCTGTTCAAAGGATCTCAGTTGGGCAACCATCTGGTTATTCATGCGAGTTGTTACCTGCATGACGTATTTGTAGTGCACCCCTTAGTCTTAGTAGGGGATGTACCTTATTATCTTGGGATTGTAAGTGTTCTACTTGATGCCAAGATTATACACATAGAGTCCTCCCTTGTCCATGTACTTTGCCAACTCCCTAAATTTGTTAAAATCAATGTTTACAACACTCTCTCCCAGGATATCGCAAAGTACTGTGTGTAACTCTCTCATTATGGCTAGATTTTTTCCTTCCAGTGCCCTCCTAGCTAAATCTTTCAAGCCCATGGTGTATTGAGGATCATTCAGCGGAACAAACTCCTCTCTCTTATGTAAGTATATAAGGATGAGCTGATTGGTCTTAATATCATGACCATGAGATCAGTGTATGCTTCTTTTGAGTTAGAGAGGATTTCAAAGTAGCGCTAAAACAGACAAAGTATTATTCTTCCGATATTAAACTCTAGTCTGTTCAATGATTGTACTCTGATGTAGTGTACTTATGAGATTTCCTCTATGATCCCAGCCCAATCCTCACTCTTCATATGTTCGCCCAGAAGCATCTCTCTTAGATGCCCCTCAATGGATCTTATTTTAACAACTATTGATTTCCCATTGGGGGAACTATCGCAGGATCAGCCAGGACGATGTCTTCTAACATTTAAATGAAGTTACTCTGTCCTATTTCATCTGTTACCATAAGCTTTCTTTCTAATCTCATCATGTCCTACCCATCCTATTTCGGAGTCCAGATACTTAATTTGGAACCCCTCTGTGTCTGATTCATTTCCTCTGAGTTAAATAGTTTGCTTCATGAGCAGGATTCCATGCACTCTTAGATAATGATCCAGGTCTTTAGCGTATTTGGTCTCACACATTTGTGGGCCTCCTAATAATGCCATCTTTTGAGGGTCTACCGAAGTATCTGAGTCTATCTACCTTCTAAAGTCATTCATCATTGCTTCCGACTCTGTTCTCTTCTGTTCATGTGCACTACTCTTCTTGACTAATGGGGTTTCCCCGGTCTACATAGACTTATTTTCTTTCTCCATTATTTTGAATTTAATTTATTCTTATTTTTGCCTGTCTGAGGATAGCTTATTCCATATATTTCTAGAAAGTTCTGTGGCTCTTTTAATTTTCCAATCACTATACCTTTCTTCTTACACAGTCTTTATCAGTTTGCTCGCAAGTAACCCTAGATCTGAGTTACATTCATAATGCTAAGACTCAATGTTATAAGCACAGCCACACTTTGCGCAAGTGAGTGCTGATTCTTCTCATCATACACCCTGTGGCAGAGCAGCTATGCAAGCGGACCCATGATTTCTGGTCTAAAATAAATATCCTCATTTTGATAGCGTTCTAGTGTTTATCCCGTGCAGTTCCGTTCAAACCAGGTCTTCTTCATTTTCTTCCACTTTCTTTCTTGTGAGTCTATCAACCCTCAGTAGCTCTCTCACTAATCGAGAATAAGTCTCTCTCAGTGGGTATATGAGCTCCAGTCTCTTCGGTGACAGTCTCCTGGGAAATCCAATAATTCTCTTGGTCACTCTGATGATGGCATTCATATAGTAGTCTTTCTCCAGCCATCCGGATTGAGTGAGTGGCATCAATTGATACCTCAACCAGATATTCACATAGCAATCTCCCACTGCCTTCCTGATCACCTTGTCCTTTTATGACTTCTTAGATTGAAGCTAACGTGATTGAGTACCTTCTTCATTCTATCTTCTAATCTCTTGATGATGTGGGTCTTGAAGAAGCTAATCTCAATTCCCAGATACTTAAGTGTCTTGCTTATCTTCATACCTCCAACTTCCTTCTTTCTGACCATTGATGATCACTTACGTCTTGTGCTTCGCAATTCTCAAGTCAAATCTTCCTAGCGATTCTTCTATTCTACGGATTGTCTCTGTCAGTTCGGTTTCCGATTCAGAGTATATGATTATATCGTCCGCATAGAGGTAGAGAGTGTTCCGTTTATTGTCAATTCCTTCAAGCGCAGCATTCAGATACATATTAAAGAGCAGAGGGGACATCACTCCCCCCTGGAAGACTCCTTGATTGTAGGGAATCCTCTTGCCTTGGTACATCATTTGAGTGTTGCTGTAGAGGTCCCAGAGGACAGAGACACATGCGTTATAGATATTCAATTCAAGGGGATCGTCTTCTGTCGGAGCATATCTTCTGAGCATTTCAAACAGGGTGTATCTGTTGACAGAGTCAAATGCTTTCGAGATGTCAATCGTTGCAACAAAAACCTTCCTTCTTGCTTCTTTATCTCTCCTCATCCTTCCCAGAACGTTTAGGAGGTTCACAGTGGTGCCATTGTGCGGCCTGAACCCCGTTTGCGCCGGTCTTATTTTCTTCCAGAGATGCTCACTTATGAGCAGATGTATGGCTTTCTCTATCACCTTCGTTATGGGGCTGAGAACAGCAATGAACCGCATCTGGTCCATTTTCGGGCTTCCCTGCCGTCTTTAGATAGGATCACCAGTCTCGAAGTTTTTAGGTAACTAGGCATTCTTTTTTTCCCTGCAAATATCTCCATTACCATCTTGGATATCATCAGCTAAATAGATTTATCAACCAAGAGTTGTCCAGGGAAGCTTTCGACTCCCATGGCTTTATTGCGTCGAAATGCCATAAGAGAATTATCAACCGCTCCCTTTATCTTCTCATTGGTATCATGATCTACCGCCACCCCCGGCTTCTCATTTAGTGTCAGTTGCTTTCCTTGGGCAAAGTTGTCCTTTATTTACCTATCCACCATTTCGACTATAGTGTGTTTTGAGATGCTTGTGAAACCTTGTCCAGTCATTGTTCTGCATCTGCTTCCTCAAGTCACTTTCTTTCTCCTTCCGGATGAGTGTTTAGATGCTCTTTGCAGCTTGATCGAGTTCCAGGCCTGCGAGGCCATCCAGTTGCTTTCTCATCTACTCTTTTATTTCTACTCTGTTTGATTAGGTTCGTTGAAATGCGTGTTTCGGAATAGCTTTGAGAAACGGCCTGTACGGAAATTACTCCATTTTGTCCTTTATCATCTTCCCCTAATTCCCTAATTTGACTATCAAGTTTTGAGATGGAGTGATGAGTTCAGTCAGATATATCTACTAGTTATGCAATCCAATATGGGCAGAGATAGCTCTATGGTCAGATCTTCCATTCTGGGAACTCCTCTCACTTACCAACTCCAGATTCGTGATTATCATATCTAATACTCTGCTCTTCCTACTCGCTGTTGTGGTGATCCGAACGTCTTTCTTCTCTCCTCCGTATGTCTTCAGCAGTTTCGAGGTGTCCCGGTTGAAGTCACCACCAATTATAAATGGTGTCTGTTCTATTGCAAGAGTCTTAATGAAGCGCATATTGTCTTAGTTGGATTATTATACATGTTAACTACAAGTAGGGAATTAAATCCGATTCCATTTTCAATCTTCGTTACTTATATTTTATCCTCGTATTCGTACACTGCACTGCTGTCCAGATCCTTCCTAATGAGGGTGCAGAGACAGCCATATTAATTTGCAGCTGTGTGGTATTGTTTGTACTTGCTATGTACCATCCATTCTTTGTGCCCCCTCCATTTTTCCTGAATCATCATTACCTCTGGTAGATGTTCATCAAGGTGTCTCCTGAGGTGCATGAGATTTGTTAATTGGTATAGTGACCTATATTGAGAGTGGTCACTTGAAGAGTCTTTAAAAATGAGGCATTGTTGGTTTACGCCGAAGTGTCCCCAACTTCCTCTCTGTGTTACTTATAGGTAGGTATATTAAGCCACTAACTCAATTGGAGATCTTCCTGTCCCTGTGGCCTTAACGAATCAGAAGTGGCCTTCATTGGGTTCCTCTTCTGACTTGTAGAAGGCCAGCGTATAGCCTTGATTCTTCAGGAGGTTCTGATATGGGTGTACTCACACCTCTCAATCTCTATGAGTCCTACGTCATTGGCAGTGGCTTCATAGTCTATGGCCAGCTCCTGGATTTGCTCATTTTCCATCCAAACATGTGTCCCAATGATGATAATGATTTAGGTTGGCTTCCTCTAAGTTTTCCCCATCTTGTTTTGCTTCGTTCCTAGATCCGTGTTTGCTTCGTGCCCGTCCATCCACTTCTCTCTCATTGACCAGATGCGCTTCTCTTTGATTTGCTTCCTCTCCTTTCCCTCTTGTTTGCCATGAGTTTCTTTAGATTGAAAATCACTGCGTCAAGGTCATGCCCTCCACATATATTTGAATTGTCCGCCTTTTTCAAAGCCAGGATTGGGCTCACTTCTCCTTAGGAGAGGTCTTCCCCAGGGGCCTCATCTGATTTATGATCTGGGGTACACGTCTCTCCTCCAGGGAGAGCATCCTCAGTCCTAAGACTCCCTTCGTCTTTTCCCATCTCTTTCCCTCCATCTTTAATATGTTGAGCACAAGTGTTACTATGTGCGGTGAGACAGACTCGTTGGGCCTGGGATAGGCCTTGGATTCGTGTTCATTCTCTGTTTCCTCAGTGTTTACATTCCCCATGGTTGAGTTCTTTTGGGGAGAAATCTGAGTTTCTTTTAGAAGTATCTTTGATCACATTCTAGCCAGCATCTTTATACACTTGTTAATTCAATTAAAGAATTTTCTACAAAAATTCATTAATATGGAAAAATGACAAATTTACCTGATTCATGTGATGATGGGAATAAACTGCGAATTATTATATATGGATGCATATAAACAATGTGTTATTGGAATGATTATTAATACAAATAATAACCACATACATTCTATTTTGAACCACATACATTTTAAAGTTATGAGGGTTTTAATAAATAGACTAAATAAATAAATTTAAATCATAAATTCAAAAGATGGAGCCTCAAGTTAAGAAAAGTCTCTCTGTAATTGAAAGAAGACAACTATCTAAAGAAGATAAGATAAAGCGAAAAAGGTAACTTAAAACACTCTGGATGAAGCACAAAAGAGAGAAGCAGCTTTAATAAGACCCTGATACTTTTAGAAGTAAAATTGCATTGTAAGTTAAGTCCTATCGATAACGAAAGAAAACCTAACCCAATGATAAGCTCAAATGTTCGAATGAGAAGGAGATCTCATAAGAGTTTAGTAATGAGTATGTAGAACAAAGCAGAAGAGACGCTGAGGCAGAGTTAATCCTAGAAATTCTGTTTTGAGACAAACAAGAAGATGTGTTCATGGTTTAATATATAAAGTTCTGTCTCAATGCTTACTCTCATTGTCTTTCATTTAACATTACTCCAGGAATATTAATTATGAATTCTTGATAAAGTAAAGTAAAGTTCACCTATTGTCAGAGTTGAGCATTTATAGACAAGTCCTATCATCCATGATCAAGTGCTCATATCAGAAAGAGTAAGTTATAATACCAATGAATTTGTCTTTGTTATTTATCATTCTATTGATTCGATCG
>JAGYYO010000148.1:0-13161 GCA_021441625.1 Diophrys sp. 3 WChen-2021
GTCAATACATCTCAAGATCCAGCTACATCCAGGAGAGGAGAGACAAAGATATAGTGTGCCAATCTCAAGAGACCTCAATGTAGACTTCATGCCAACTTCGGAGGAGGAGATGATTCTTCACTCCATACTTATTATTTAATTCAACGTTCAGATTAATCCACTTAAGTCGATTATTTATGTAATTGTTTTAATTCGAAACGCCAGCTAAAGACAATGAAGGAGTCATAACACTGGTTCACAACCAGTGGAACACTAGATAAGTTCTGGTAATGGATCACAATCTGATTGTGATCGAAGTCTAAGATCAAACAGTTCATGTAATAAACTCATATCATAATCAGACTTTCTATGCTTACTGTGATCTAATTGAAGATGTGATGTAAAGACTTAAGAGACATAGTAGCCGGAGATTACAATAAGGATGTTGGGAGAATTGAGAAATTATGTAAAAAGAATAACTATCCTTCAACTATCGTACTCACTTTTTAGACGAGGACCTTAGATATCATAGCAACCAATATGAGAATTAAATAGGCACAAGACAATGCATATCCCAGAGCCGCAGGGACGAATGATGACTCCATTAACCAATTGATAATTGTGTCAAATCGTGTCAGATATGATCTGAACATTCCAAGACCTCCTGCCAGATAAACTATCCTAAAGTTAGTAAGGGAAGGATAGATAAACATAGGAAGCACAGACTTCTCACACAAACCGCTGGATCATATATTCCCATGCACCTCAAATTGTCAAACTCAGAAAATGACAGGAGAGGGTATTATTGGCTGCCTAATGACTGTGAGAGGTTGACAGGAAGGGCTCTCGAAACGCTTCTCAACAACCACTATAAAAACCATGTGACTGAATTTCAAAGATAGTTAGAATTGCATTGCCGAGCCAAGAACTCAGAACAATTTTCAGATTAATCAGAATCTAATCCAATATGGGCAAGAGACCATAATTCATGAGAAACATTGAAGAAGCGAAAACTTTCTACTCAGCCTAGAGATCGAAAGAGAAAGCAATCTAATTCTTGAAGAGCATACTCAAGAGTGAGCAACCCTCTTATGTCATTAAGAAATTGAAATTGTTAAAGGTGAGTCTTAATAGCGAAGAAAGAGACTAGATTGCTAGATAAGTTGGCCTTGCAATTAACCAAATAAGTAGACACAAGGCGATGGGCATTGACAACCTACCTTATGAGCTACTAGACCTCCCAATCGTGAAAAAGCGACTCGTGACCTTTGTCAGTCAGATTTTCTCTTGCGAGAGGGACATACAGGATTACATCAAGATATCAACGTTGATTCTACTATCGAACAGTAGACAAGTAGGTTCTCAGTCCTATTATGAAAATAATTGAAAAAGCTATCCTGAACATTATATAGGACTACATATGGGCAACGATACATGACAATTATGTGGATTCAGACCTGGCTTTAGTACACAGGACAACATAGTCAGAGCTTGATACAATTAATAGGAAAGTGTTAATGAAACAACTGGAATCACTCATGAGATAGGCTAACAATCAGCTTGGTAGTGGAATATGTAATGCGATTATCTAGATACTCAGAGAAGCCCGAATGTAGCTAGATCATGTAAAGCTGGAATATAACAGAGGCGTCCTCCAGAGAGGAGTTTTATCTCCCTTGTTATTCAACCTCTACCTAGACAGGATCCTCAGAGAAAATCTGACAGAAGATGAGATGGGATAGATACTCCTCTATGCAGATGATCTAATGCTCAAAGCAAATTCAAAGAAGAATATGGAGACCCTAATAAACAATGTAAAAAGAGTACTTGAATCTGGAGGTCTACTGACAGCTGAATAAAAATCCTGCTTGATCAGTAATGTTAAAAAGACAGAGAAGATATGTGGAATAAGATTCTCGAAGACAGTGAAATACCTTGGAGTTCATATTGGGATGTGGAAGTCCTACACATTTAAATAAATTAGATCTGACCTAAGAAGGAAAGTGAATCAGGTCAGACTAGATCTGAGGAAAACAGGGATGAATGGGCTATTAGGGAACATTTACCTTGATTGCTGGGTAACATACATCTGCATAGGACTCATCCATGGGGAAATGGTTACGGAAATGGAGGTAATCAAATGGTTTGACAGAGTATCCAAAGCTGCACTTGGACTTGGGGGGACAATGCCAGAAGAGAGACATTGAATATGCTATATCCTAATAGTCATAAACTCTGCAATCCCCTTCAATAATTAGAGAATGTAGACTGAGAATGAGCAAGGACGGTGCTTCTGAGGAGATGACAGCATAGTTAAGAGGAGAATCGAAAGAGTAAAATTAAGAATTATTGGAGAGAGGCTTGACCAATTCAAACAAACCATTAGAATTCTACAAGGCAGACTTTATCTGGAAGGTATACTAGAAGTATGTGAGTGTGAAAAGCCTTACCAGTTATGGAACCATCTTAATTATAATAACTAATTCAGTGAGAAAGCCAAAAAAAGTTTATCACAGGCTGGCGAAATGGAACTTTAGATGTGGGGGAATTGAGAGCTGCGATGCTAGTGAAGATAAGAAGTGACACAGAGATAAATCAAGATCCACCCATTGAGACATTAAAATAGGAAGTAGACTAAGATATCAAAACATAGGTGGCAAAGAGTATTGGGTCCAACCTTGAGGAACTCAAAGAGAAATAAGAACAAAGAAAGATAACAGATTACATGATTGTGAGACCCATTGCAAATGTAGTTCAAGATTAAACTCCACCAAAGAGATCTGAGTCCAAACTGTAGGCTGCTAGAACCCTCAGCGACAAGAAGACCAATGAGATCACGAAGATTGAAACTGAAGATTTCATTGATCTCTCATCGGTATTATCAAGAGCACCCGAAACAGAGTTTCCATCTGGACAACATAGAAAGAGACACCGAAAAGGAATGGACAAGCATTATCAGCAGATATACACACTCATTGGGCAAGTGAATGAAGACCAGCTGTCAGAAATTGAAAGAGATGTAAAAGAGATCAAATTAAGACTTAAGAGTCAGAGTGAATCTTATTAAAGGACAGTTAGATATGAGAGCTTAGGTCTTATAAAACTTAGAAAGAAGAAGACCAAAGAATGATGCAGTCACTGATTTTATGATGAATTGAATTGAAACGATTATTGATTCAAGATTCATTTATAATTGATAAGTACTAAGATGGGTATGGATCCAGTTTGATGTCTGGGATTTACACAAAACGAATCACAATCACTTCGTCTCTTCGTCGTTCGGGATTTTGTACATCACTAGTCTATAGCCATATTGTTTTATGAGGACTCTTACTAAGGAGCAATCCTTTCTAAATTATATCGGCCTTGGGATTACCTCGTGAAGGTTTTCTTTTAGATATTGTGCTGCTTCTTCCCTCCCTGATCTTCCAGGATAGTAATGGTTTGCATTTTGCGACTATGTTCCTCCAGTTCACATAGTTTTCCCTCTCTTTGACAGTGGTTCAATTTTAAATTCCAGTTTGTCCGGGCTTTCTGTTTAGGGGAAATTGCTGTCTGATTTTGTGGGACTATTACTCTCCGTCTTTTGCTTCGAAATCTCTATAAACTTTTGTTTTTTCTTTATTGGTTGCTACTACATTATTTGCATAAATTCATTTGGGTATACTCTACTTATTGTTATCTCTTGATGATGTTATGCAGTATTAGGGTAGTTTATGTTACCTAATTATTCGCACACATTTTCTTCACTTGATATTGCACCCCTTTCTAGCAATTGGTAATAAGCAAGCTACACAATTAATTTCATTTTTATAAATTAAAGGAAAATTATAATCTTTAAATTGATTAAGAGTTACATTACCAGATATTCTTTCAAGGTTCAGTTCAGTTGAGAACAAGATCAATTGATTTAATTATTAAATGTGGTGTTCGGATAATTGGGGATGGCTGAAGATTAAGACTTTTTGGTCTTAGCCTTTCGACATTAGGTCCCTAGCTGGACCCTCAACCCTTCTTCTGATGGATGTTTATAGTACTACATTGCTAGTGTCCCAGTGGGAACAGATACCCTCTTATGATATCAAATGTTTATTCGTTTTTGCTCTGGGTGTTATGGGAATCGATTCAGTGGATCTGGTAGATGCAGGGAATAGAGACAGTGATTTTTCGACACTGAATCTTCTTTCAAGGTTTAATGGTTCTTAGTTATTATTAGTAAGTGACTGAATTCCCTATAACAAGAGATTAGAAAGTATTAATCCATACTTTGATATTTTATTTTACTTTAAAGATGGAATAAAATTCTACAAGTTATATCTTCAGGGGAAGACACAAGGAATTCCTCTGCCCATGCCTTTTTGGGAGGGGTGCAGCCTTGGGCAGGAAGCTGAGAAGAGTATGTAACATGAGGGAGGGGTCTTGGTCTCTCAGATTCTATCTGCTAAGAATTTTTCTTGCAGATTTTATCTGACCGGTGTTTTTTACAGAATCAGATTCAATCACCCTAATCCATACTTTATCTGAGCTAATTATTTTCTTCTTATTGGAATGACTTCCATTATTCTTTCTTTCTTTCTTTCTTTCATATTTATTTTTAAATGTCTTTTTACAATTAGGCACAGGAGTTTGCTGGATTCGGACTGGGAGGATCAACCAATATCCTTCTTTAAAGGTAAGTGTTCTCCATTTTGGGTTAGGAAGCTCCTGTACGGCCTGCCCTTTAACCTGGGGCACAGTAGTTGGCTCTGAGGTGTTTGGGGTGCTGCAAGATAGCTGACAAGAGCTGCAGACTGAAACACGCTGTCCTAGAGCCAGGGGCAGACGTGTCGTAAGAGTTTTTCTTCAGTGGCTTCTCCTGTTAGTCTTCAAGAGCTTCCTCTTCCATTATTAAATTAATTCATAATGCACTTAGTAAATCCAACAGCTTAGTAATCAACCCAGTCTTTAATCATAGATGCCCCAATTATTTCTCTCGGGTTGTGGTTTTCCCTTATTCTGCCATATTTTATTTGGTATAGTTAAGTTTGCTACTCAGATACTTCTTGAATTCTATATTGGAGTGTGTTCTCGGCTTCCTAAGATTGACTCCCAGGCACCTTAGTGTTTTCCCACAGATAGTCTTCAAATGTCTTACATTATAATTATGCATGACTTATTAATAGCAATGCCATTCCTCAAATCCCTAGTGCTTTTATATCCTATAACTCTCTCTAATCTATAGTGAAAGAAATTCTTTTAGGATTATTTCATGGTACAGATTAAAAGGAGGGGAAATTATACACCTCCTTGGAGTATTCATGTTATATCGTTCTTCTCTATGGGCCGTTTCATATATGTCTCAGAGTAAATTGGACTGATCAGTTGTTTTAATAGCTCGCCCTGTAAATTGATTAATTACACTTATTAGATCATGCATGTGATCATTTCCTATGCTGATAAGCCTTCTCCTGAGAAGGGAGTGAAAACTTTTGTAATATCGATTACTCTCATGTAGAGTTTCTATTTAGAGTCCCTCAGTCTTTTAATAAGAATGCCCTCTTTCATACTGTTGTCCCAGGGTCGGAATCAATTCTGGTTCTTAAGAAAGACTTGCCATGTGAGAGAGATTATCAATCCGAAATATGGTTTTCTCAATGACCTTCATAGCTGGACTCAGGATTTGAATGGGTCAGATTTGATCTGTAGTCACATAACTCATGTTCTTTTAAGATATGAATATTAATATGGAAGTCTTAAGGTATTTAACAATTTTCTTGTTTCAAGTAAACAGTTGGAAGATCTAGCTGCTTATCCATCTTCTTACTAAAGGAATATCTAGCAATTTATTTGGCAAGTTATCTACTCTATTGCTTGAGTTGTCAAATTGAATTCACTTATGCATTTATCTATACTATCAGTTTCATCAATTCATTTCGGTGGGATGTATCGATTATTTAATGAATGGAAATTACGCATTAGTTAGATCTATCTCTTTAGTTTTAATTTTAATAATCAATTTTTGTCTGGAGTACAATTCTAAAAAGACACTGTCTTCACGAAAGTTTAACTTTTCAAAGAATTCTCTTCTTGGTGGAAGTTTTTCCCTTTTGAGAGCAAGATAAAGCTGGCCAGGTGCCAAAGTCTCTCTCAATTGTTTAAAGAAGACAAGTAGTTCATAGATTCCTCCTCTCCTTCATTTGCGAGGGTGAACATAATAAGACTAAGGGATGATGGCATCAGTTCTCCCAGATTGTCATTGCCATTCTTCTCATGATCAGAAAAAGGATCTCCACTATTAATGGCATTAGCTTATCCATTATCATCTAGTTTTAATTCAGGAATAAATCCATTAGATGTATTAAATTTATCAAAAGTATTAATTAAGTCTTTTAGTGGATTTATCTTGTTATAAGGTTACCGTTTCAAACATTGATAGTTCATGTTCGTATCCAGTACCCCATAACAGGAAAATTCAATTAACATCTCACAGACTCAGCCTGACCCAATAGAGCTGGTCATACAGTAATGAATAATGACTTTGAAGTTGCAGATAAATCACTGTCACACCAAAGAGTTCTGATGGGATTTTCGTTCTTAAGGCTGCCACTAACAGATTCAATCTGGACTTTTGCTTGCATGCACAACTGTCTAGGGGTTAAGATTCACAATACGCTAAAGGATATTAACACTTTGAAATTCTGTAATTGAGTCTGATTGGGAACTCGTCTCTCATCGTTTAATATAATCTTAAGCAACTAATTCGTTAATCAAGTTTTTGAATCTTAAGTCCATTTAGACATCAATCTGCTTACGAAAGATCTATTTGGACTTTCAGAGGAAGTCTGACATGGGCTTAGCACTCTTATATAGATGATTGATTCACATACAATAGGTTGTGATTTTCCATAGGATGCAAGATTATTATTGTTACAGATCTCCAGACACATTCTCTGTCTCATTCCATAGCGTTTGCTCGTTTGTTGCCATCAAGCTACCTAGATTTAGTGTTCTCTCAAATAAGATTCTTTGTAAGTGTAGCATTGGACTCAAATATGAAGTCTTTGGAGTGACTCATTAGTTAAGCACCTCCGAAGTGGTGAGAGTATAATCATGTGTTAATCTGTAGAATAAACACAGATATAGAGATTCTTAATTCGAATGACTGTGTAAGACAGCTGATTACCGCCATTTAACACAAATTTAACTCATTTCATTTAAAGAATTATAATGACTTTAGTATTCTCATTTACTTACAATTAAATTTCTGTTTTAACAATACTTGATCTCATTAAAGTCTTTATTCAATTAATATACGACTATTAATTATGTCTTTAAGGACACTACATTTATCTATCATTATTATAATACTTTCTAGTTCTTTATCTTCTAACAATAATTCAATTTATAAATATATTTCAATAATTCCTAATGCAAGTCTGATGACAGATGTTATTAATCATTGTTGTATTTACTGCCATCATCGGGATCAAATAGGGATCGAAGGGGTTGCCGATAATGACTGGACCTTTCCTGTATAACCCTCTGTTAAGATATCCCCATTTAGCAATTTCCTGACAATGGACGGAAGTCCCCTATCATGGAAGGGGTCTGCCATGTACTTAAAAAGTAGGAAATGTGCTAGCAGGAGAAGGCTTTCCTTTCCTCTCACGATAGCATCTTTAATTAATTAATTAGATTGTATTATTTCTATCTCATCAGTATTCTCCCATAATATCTCTTATTATATCCCTGTTTATTCTTTATTAATAATGAAAGAAGGTGCTGCATGAAAATGTGAAGACTCCTCTAATATGTTATCTCCAAGCAGTACCTACCTAAACGCTTAGAGGGGAATAGATCAACTACTTACTCATAATTCTTCCATACTAAATCTGAATGAACATCTACTTAAAGTTCTTAGTTAGATGGATAAAATTAAGAAGTGGAATGCAAAATTGGACCCTTTCCCTTTAACTGTAAAAGGTCGGAATGAGTCAACAACGGGTTTGGAAAGCCCAATCAAGATATTTGAAGTTGACCTAAGAATGGATAGTGATGAAGAATCTGAACATGAAGATTGTGAGAATCATAATGTTGATCACAAATTTAACTGTGACGTGGAATCATTTAATTTAAAAGTTAATAAAGTTTCAATAGCTCCACCAGGAGTTCCATTCATAAACAGTTAGACAAGAGATTAAGAGGAGCGCTTCGAATATGCTTTGTTTGATTGTTTCCATCATCATCATCATCAATTCCCACTTTAAATATCAATTTAAGATTAAATTATCATAATCATCTTTGAAACTTTAAATATGTCATAGTAATAACTTGACTATGGCTGGTTATAACATTTCTCTTTAGCTAAATTGGCAGTCAGGAGCAAGGAGTGTCAAACAAAGTGGCTCTCTACAGCAATAATGATTGTGGTGTTTTGCATTTGTGCATTAGTGTCTCTAATTTATAATTATAGAATGTGAGAGATTAAACCTCAAATTCCAATTTAGATTGATACTAAAGTCTTTTAATTCAATTGATTAAAGAAATTCTCTTTACCATAAAACAAATATCAATAAGTTAGAAACCCTTGGGTTTTATTAATTGGATATATTGGAGATCATATATACACAACTACACACAACCTACCTAATAAGAAATTTCAACTTCATACATCAGTTACCCCAAAACCCCAACTTCTTAATTCACTTAATACTCCTGACTAAATTGGATTAATTCCTATCAGAATAAGTTTAATTAAAACTCCTTTTTTTTCCATTTCAAGTAATTTTCCATTCTCTTCTTTATCCCTTGATTTAAGAGTCTCAACCCCACTTTGAGGTGATCTTGGTGATGTGATCTAAGGCGCAATCTTGATTTTTCATGTCTTGTCTTTTTGTTCTCTATAAGGAAGCAGAAAGTCAAGACTCATTTGAATCGAATTGAATAATTAAAGACATTAAAGGTTTTTAATGAGACTCAATGTTTTAAAGTTCAAGGATTTAATTAAGGTTTACCTGCTGGAATTTTGACTTCTTGTCAAAGGAGATGACCTAGCCGATCTGGTCTATTTGGCATATTAGGAGATGCTTCTGTCTGCATCACTTCTTTCTCTTATTTCATTTCCCATCATTAGGCACCTTAACGATGACTTTCCTTTTTCCATCCTTTTTCCTAAATTTCTTACCTTAAAGCCTCTTTTAACGAGCTGCACCTCTCCTCAGCCTTGACAAAGACTTAGGCTATTCTTTCGAAAGTGTTAAATGAGTAAAGGGTTAGGAATTTAAGATCAATACTTTTTGTTTTCTATAAGGAAGCAGAAAGTAAATGACTCAAAAAATTAAATTTAATCAAGAATGGAAAAGGCATATCATGAAAATTATTTATGCACGAATTTCATAAGCAGACACAAGTGTCTTAGGCCCAATAATTGAATATGTAACTCTGCCCTTTCTTATTAGTTTCTTTCTACATTATTATATGTGTTATTAGATATATTTTATCTTTAAAAGATGCATAAGTAGATCTAAAACAAGGAGTGGGAATATTTATTTCAAGAACCAAGAGAAACAACTTATAGTAGCATCTTACTTAGAGCACTTATTTTCTAAGACTACTAATGTGGTAAAGATGAATTTCCTTCATGGGTTGTACTGATTATTAGACATTTGTTCAATATCAGTGAATCTAGGTATTAAAAAAGACTTTCTCCATATGCATGATGCAGAACTTGACTTGATAACTAGTGCCATAGATACACTGTCCACTAGTAACATTGATTGTTCTGCTTTAATTAGTACTCCTCATTGCTTTCTTAGCGACACTAAATTATGCTCTTCTCAATCTTGGAATTATCCCATATCAATGGGACTTTGGTTAAAGTGGATGAGAACAGTTTTTAAATATAAGACTAATTAGTATGAATTAAGAACTAGTAACTCTAAGATATCATTCTAATACACTCTCATAAGTCTTTTCAATTTCAATTTCTTTTTTAAGATTTTAGAATAGATCTAAAGCAACAGTTAGAGTAAGTATGAGAGATAATATTGTCAATGAAACTAGCTAGCATAAGAGAGAACAAAGGAATTAGTGATTTCATCAAGAAATTTAAAGAACCAATAGATTTTCCTTAAGAGACAACTCTTCTTAAATGATCGAGATAGTAGTTTGAGTGTTATCTTCTGTAAATACCCACAATTAATCCAGAGATATCTAGACCAATTCCTGGAGACTTTAATACAGGATACAGGTGATTCAGTCTTTGAGTGAGATTAACTCAAGCAAGAAAGATCATTAGGGAGAGATGAAAACTTGTTTCTTAGATTGCTAATAAGACTACATTGTGTACTTCTCAATATAGAGATCTTAGAGATTCCTTCCCTCACCAGTGAGTATGTTCCATAATCCCCCAAGTCCTACATCAACAATGAGCTCCCTAACACTGAATCTCATAGAGTAATGTATCTATTTAAAGAGTAAGCATCTAAATTGATTTTATTATTTACAAGCATTAAAGGTGATCTGGGTTAAATAAATGGAGGAGTCAAATAGGTATTGATATGAATTATCCTCTTCCGTGTATCTCTCTTCTTTTAATTGAGAGGTCTTTTCTACTTCAGAGCTGTCTTGATTTGTTGGATTGAACTAATGAGTTCTTCAGAGGACTAGGCTATTATATTAGCATATCATCTGCATAGTAAATTATGGTTTTGAGAACTCCGGATAATGCTAATTCCCTTGACACTGCTGCATTCAAGTAGAGGCTGAACAAGAGCAGGGAGAGAATCCCTCCATGCATAATTCCTACGTTATAATTAGTAATGACTTTACCATATTGCATTATACTATGAATAATAATCTGGAAGATAGATAGACTGGGAGTTTGTTATTCAAGAGGTTCTTAACAATATCCATGAGTTTGTCAACTGAGTCGACGGCCCTCTTGCCATCTAAAGCCGCCAGGAACAATCTTTACTTCTTTAGTTTGGACAATTTGAGGAGGTTAAAGAAAGCGAGGAAGTTGATTTACGTCCAGAATTTGGATCTGAATCTAGTCTGCGTGACGGTAGAGTTTTCCATATTAGTTTTGGTATTAGGAATGAAAATAAATCATTCTACGATCTTTGATATTGAGGAAAGGATGCAAATAAACCTGCAGGTTTCAGGTTGGTTGTGTCTCTCTCCGTTCTTATTCAGCCAAAGGAGTCTAGCAGTTGTCACATAGTTAGGAATCTTCTTGTTCTAAGTGTAAACTGCATACACAAATATTTTGAACCTGAACTAAATCTGATAGTAGCTCAGGTAAGAGGAAGTAGTTGCAGAGGGGTTGCGAAGGTGAGATTACTAATTATTATGTATTGATGTATTTCATTGATCAATAGTGTTGGAAAGGTTGTATGGGGAGTTCTTATTGACTCAAGGAAGGTTGCAGGCTTCCCGAATGTATAATTTTTTAAGACAATGGAAGAGGTGACGTGACTGATTTCTGCAGAAGTAGTGTTTTTGGCTATGCAGTTGTTCATCCTTTTCTGTTTATGAATTTGTTTGAAACGACTGATTATCTCTTGCTTCTTGAGAGAGCACCTCGAGGGAAATTTCTCTATTTCATTAGATTGAATAAATAATTTACTAATGGATTCAATGAATAATCTCCATAGAAGAAAAGGTGAGTCTTAAGCATGCCTATATGGTAAGATATCCATTAGTAAAAGGCGAAGCTTAAAAAATGGAAAGATGAAGAATTATGAAGAAGATCTACATACTATTTCTCTCATAAAAGCTTTCCTGGAAAGATGAAGCTATTAATTGTAATGTAGCTCTTCATTTTTCAAAAAATAAATTAAAACTTAGAAAATAACTCTCATTCCAAAGGTTTGAAGACCCTTTTACTACAAAGATGTGGCACTGAGAGTAGGAGTAAATGTAAGTACCTGTGGAAGGCAATGCTCTTAGATTTCCAAAGAAATATAAAGGTGAAAAGAAGAAATTAAATCATTTGGATGAACAATCTCTCATGTCTCTAAGCATCTTGCATGACTTACTTAAGTTTAATCGATCAAGTAATACTAATCAGAGATCTGTTGGATATAGAAACTTCTGTAAGCACTTGACATATAAGGATTATCCAATATAAAAGAATTGCTTATTCTCCTGTTCTTAAATTAAGAGACAACCATGAGAATAGACAAGCTGGAATTTGTAATAATGAATTGCCTGTTTATAGGAATGATGCTTACTTTTTGATGAGGTTCGTTTTAATCCCACCATGAAGCCTGTTCACATTTGGATAATTAAGAAGGAATCCCTTAATATTTCTATTAACAGCGATGATAGTAGTAATAAGTGATAAAGTAAGACTTAAATGAATAGCTAATAACAGTATTAATTAAGCATAGCTTTTTAAGACAATAGTAATAATACTCTAACATATTGCAACATAGTTTTGGTTAACCTGAGCATGCATAAAAACCAATGCCTAGTTTACTCCTAGTAACTACTCATAATAAAATAGAATTGAATACAATAAAGAAAGTTTCTAAGTTAATTGTTCATAATAAGGCCAATTTAAAAGAAAGGTCTATTGTCAGTGCAATAGAGAAGGCAGTGGATAGTGTAACTAAACATTAAACAAGCATAGCACTTACTCTACCTTGAAGGTAATAAAGTGAGTGCTTAACTTAATATAAGCGATGATAAATTAGTTTAATTAAACAGAGTTTCATTTTATAGGGGTTCTTCTTTCTCATTTGTGATCTCGTGTAATTCTGATTTTCAAGTTAATTTTTTGGAAGACTTTCCTTCCTTGTTTACTTCTTCTATCTGATAGATTCTTCCTTAGAGAGTAGGGACATGTCTTTCCAATCCTCTTCGTTGCCTTAGTTTGTTCTCTTTAATTTCAATTCATTTTTTCTGGCATGGTTTCTATCCACAATGCTTCAATGAATGAATGCGCGGTGGTTTCTTTGGAGAGTAGATGAGTGTGGAGATTTACCTTTCTCGATTAAGCGTGATTTTTAGTTTTGGAAGTTATATATGGACGTGAAAGATTTTAGGGACCTTCTGTTTGTTGCTTCAATCTCATCCTCTATAGCAGGATCTATTTACAATGGGATTTATATTGTCTGGTAAGGTTCAGGGGAAAATTAGTATAGGGGACAGATGAACTTGCAAGAGCGCAAGAGTATGTCACACGATTCTTAGTGG
>JAGYYO010000149.1:0-13150 GCA_021441625.1 Diophrys sp. 3 WChen-2021
GCGATGCCAGAGAGAGTCTGGCAAAGGAATATCATATTGAAATTCAAAGTGAGGTGGCCACAGCCAACCATTTATCACTTTGTTAAACGAATTTACTTTAATATTCAAGGGTAGTTAAGCATAGTTTGAACCTCATGGACACCCACCATCTTTTAGATCCTAAGATAGTTCCTAAGTATCGATATACAATTTCTCAGCATGTGAATTACATGTCTATGAGATACTTCTATTAGAGGAGATATATTTCTTGGTGAGCATCAGTGCTTACAGCATAGATAGATATACAAGCAGCAACATATAAAAGGGCAATGATTGCAATCTTCATGTATTTTCCTTAAGTGTCTGTATACCGATTAGCCATATCAACTGTCCACCATATTATAACGAATCCACTCTTTAGTAGTATCCCATGGTTAAAGTGATTGATTTAACAACAGATGTTACTCTCAGGCGTAAGAGCTCAATTCTTTTTCGTTTCAATTTTGAATTTCCAAAACCCCTAAATTAAGAATAAGGAATGTGAGGATAACAACACCCGCGTTACTGAATAAACTAAGAATGGATCCTACTAGCATAACGAATTTAGGTGAACTTTGAAGAAAAATCGCTAAAAATCAGCAAAGACTTACCTTGATTATCAAAAGAGCAGACTTAATTATTTAAAAATGTAAGTTAAAAAATGCTGAGCAATAAATCATACTCATATTTTAATTAATATATTAAAAAATAAATATTCATAAAATCAATTTTTAAGCCTCCTTTTACCAAGAAATATGCATGGAGACCTGCCTTAGCATTTGAGCATAAGATCTTACTGACTTGAAATTAATACATTTAGGGCTTTCCCACGTCTCCTTCATGAGATACACAGACCTCCTGTCTTGCTGAAGTGGAGCCAACGCATGTGAGATTGGAAAAAGTAAAGAAACAAGAGATGATAAAGAAGATACTTATTTAATAAAGAGAGGGTTCAGTTCAGTTCAGAGAAAAATCAGTGCAAGATCCTATTCATTATACGTTATTCTGAGTGGTTCTGGAGCAATAGAGTTAACAAAGATATTTCTTTTCTCCATTTTAGTAAGAGCCTGAGTGAATCCATGACTTCATAATTTCGAAGTATCATATTTAGCTTGTCAGAAGCTTCCATAGATTCTAGATGAGGAGTTAGTGTTGATATGTCTTCCGAAGCTATGCTCTCTCATGATGTTTCATGCAGCTCTAGAGTCTAGGTACATTTTGTTCAAGAGAAACTTCATAATCAAGTCCAAAAAAGAATCAGTAGCAGTCTTGATGATCATATATACAAACTCAACTTTGGTATAGTTCAAGGCTAAAGAAGCCTTGTTAGTTTAAGATGGATTAACATCTGAATTGATTATCAGAGTAGATCTGCCATATGAGTCTTTGACTCTAGTTAGCACCTTAGAGTTGGTAGGGAGTATGATAGTGAGAATAAAGTAACAGATAATATGTGCAGCAAGAATCTCTGTATCGAATGCCATGGAAGGCGGGGAAAGACCGCCAATAAACCCATATTTAAATGCATTTATCTTAATGATTGAAGAGAAGTTTCATGATGTGGTTACCTGTAGAAGTGTAATCCTCTGTTTCTAAGATGCAATAGGCTGATTCTAAAGCTTTCTCTAATTCTGAGATAGAAAGTAAGACAATAACAAAGCAGAATAGCTAACTTATTTTAAAAACTCTCCTTAGAAAAATCTATGTCAGTCTCTTTGCAAGCATATCCTATAGCGCAGTCTTCCCGTTCAGCTTTAGACCGATTATTCATTAAAGTATCAAGTTTTAGGCCATTCTAATTTATTCCTTTTTGTATTTTGGTAAATTTGACTGTCTGATGAATTAGTAATATCAATCATTAATGCAAACAGTAAATAAGAAAAGGCGCAAGACTGAGACTCATATTCAACGCAGCAACATCATTAGGCTAGCTGACTCTGAGAAATAAATAAAGATTCATAAATAGCTTGGTTCACTAGTTAATTGAACGCCAAGAGAGGTAAACTCACTTGCATAGCTATTACGAGAGAGAATGAATTTAAGGTCTATAAATCCTTTAGTATTTATGAAAGAGCAGTTGCCACAGTTCTAAGATACAAGAATCCAATGACTTTGAATCCAACTTAAATGAAAAACTAAAACTCTCTTAAAAAAGTTTCCCTTAGACTCGGTTTAAAGTATTGGACGTGTTGTAAAATCTGATACGACTTCAGAAAGAACAATTGCTTCTAAGTTCCAAATATCATCTTCAACAAACTTCCCAATTTGCTCCCGTTTTAGTATTAATTTGGCAGATCAGAATTTTCTTTGAACTCTTTATTCGTTAAAAGTTTAAATTTACAATGATATTAGCTGCTAGAGTGTTGAACTAGGTTTAGATCATAATCCAATTCCTTGTATTTCTACGTCGTATATATCAGATATTATTCTAGTCATAATTAATCTAAGGAAAAGATTTATTAAGCTAGCACGGCTATTCCCTGTTTCACTTACTATTATGAACCTTGCTCTCAATCTTCTTAATGCAGAGTAAATCTGCATGAGCGAGCAAGCTTATTCTATTAAAGTAAGTCTGATTCCAACATCGCTGCTTTATACTTTAGGGAATACAGTTCACAATGATTCAGCCCTCATACAATTCATTACTTATTAGAAATGTCTGGCTCAAAGATTTGCTGATTCTTTTAGTCTGACTTCAGCAGCTGTATCGATTGAATTAAAGAAGATCGCTTGGGGGTGATCAATCGTTCATAACCTTATTATTAGGGAATATTATTAGAGGAGTTAAGGAAGCCCAGTCTTTAGAGTAGGAACTGACATAATTGAAGATGATGAAGAACAAATGTCAGAAGTCATCCCTGGAATGGACGAGAAATTAATAATAAATAAGAGCATTTATAGATGGAGCTGCTGGGCTAATAGGTACAGAGCATTGAGACTTAATATCTTTATGAAAGTTCGAAAGAGTGATAGACATAGAAAAGATAATCTGCCAAAATTGGATTGTTTTTAATTATATTGAGAGACTTTCAGTTCTTGGTGACTGTATTAATCCTAGTTTGAGACAAAAGAAACCCAATTGTGATCTAAGTAAAATAAATGGTTCAAAGAATACCAACAACATCTGATTTGTGAGCAACCCTTACCCTAATATTGGATGGACTGTGAACGAAGAAGTAGGCAATAAAGAAAGCAGACAGCATCAAGACACTAAATATTAGATATTAACAACACTTACACTCAAAGATCCCATAGCTAATGAAGTATTAAACAGACACAAACTATCCCTTACAATAACATAACTGACTTACTATAATAAACCCATAGAAGATACAACCCACCATAGTAATCCCTCTCAATCACATTAAGTGTACAACCTATTCTTCTCTGCATCATCAGTAAACCAACCTAAAGACAATGACATACCATCCCACAACACCACATATACCCATCAATCCTATCATACAAATCAACCTATATCCTACCAATTAAGCATCAACCTCTTCTTCTTTAACAGTCCTATCTCAGGAGCAGTCTCAGTCACTGTATTAGCAACTGCTCCCTCAATTTATCTATGATATCATCTTTCTTTCATATTTAATTATCATTACTAAAGTGATCATAGGTTAAAGAATCAAAGAACGAGAAGGTAAAAGAGAAGTGATTGCATTATTACTGATAATGATACAGAAACTAAGTATGAACTAGTAGTTGATGAAATAATGGAATAGAGAAGTGAAAATGGAGTGAGAGTAGATCTAATGTGTGGGGATTAGTGAATAGATTCAGGTAAGAGGAGATTGGGACAGCTGAAGGGATGTGCGAGGCAGGAGTGTTCAGAGGCAATAATCTGTGGTTGAGGGGGGTGTTATAGAATGTGTATTCTTTGAATCAAGTATTTAGTAAATTGATTAAAGGCTGATTAGAGATAGATTATGGAATCTGGAGAGGGAGGAGGGAGTAAACAGAAGGAGGGCTGGTCTTTTGATAGTTTAGAGAGGTAAGGTGCTTTAAGAGTTATTAGAGGAGGAGAGTGAGGAGAGGGGGAAGTCTTCAATCGGTCTTGAAGAGATTGGCATCCAAAGGAAGATAATCACTTATACTTAACACTAGTTAAGATGAGACTGAGTAATCACTTGACAGACTGTCTATGCAGAAAGCAATCACTTTCAGAGTGATTGCTCTAGGTAAGAAAGAACTAGAACATTCGTTGGCTGTGTCTAAATGCCTACAACATTACTATTGAACAAATCAAATAGTTTGAAGGGAAACACTTACAATTTAACATCCTTGTTGATTATGAATAAAGACATTGAATAACAAGGCGAAAAGAGACATTTATTACAAGCATTAGAAGTACATTAAATAAAGAAAGTAAGATTTTGAAATAAAGATGCCCAATAGAATCAGATAATTCTAGAAGATAAACTGATCAGCCCCTGAACTATCTAATTAAAAACTAAGAATTATGAAGTACACAAAATGAAAGCCATTGAAGATAAGAAATGGATATTAGCTTCCTACATCTAACAAACTGATTTGAAGAGAATATAATAATTGTTTATTTTGATTCATATTGAATATTCGCAATAATGATTTGGACTCATTGAGTTCTTATTACATCTAGTCATGAAGGTAATCTATTTATATTAAGGTTTACTGATCTTAAAGACTTAAAAAGAGTATTTATTTGGGAAATGCAGCTCCCAAATTCGAAGAGAAAGACAAAGAGGAGTTAGACAAACTCTTAGATGAGTTTAATGAACAAGAGAATCAATCAAGAATAGAAGACCGCAAGAAAGCAGCAGTGTTTGATATCAATGAATTAGATTAACTAAGTAATATGAATGGGCAATTAAATGCCGATAAGGGATCTCTTCAAAGTACACCTTCGATCCCAGATAATGTTGAAGAGTAGATCTAAGAATATATTTAAGCCAGTAAAGAAGTAGCTGTAGATGACTGAGAATCTCCTGAGTAAAACAAAGACATCTAATTAAGAAAGTCTAAGTTACCTAACATAGCAGATCTATTATGGATGTAAAGTAACCCTATAAGAATGAAATAGTAGATAAAGCTAATGTCAAACTAGAAGGAGAATCAGTACCTGACAATGAAGAAGACAATGAAGCTAATGTTATCTAATATAATAAAACGCCTAAACCCATGATTGAAGCATCCATTGAGACATCTCTTCGCACTTCACCTATCCCATATAATGAGAGTGTAATTAACTTATTATCGACATCATCTCCTCCTCATTAAGATTGTGAAATATGAGTTCTGTTGAAGCACTTTGCTAATCTAAATCTAACTGTTATAAATCTCTATAGATCTCTCTTGGATTTATAGGAGGGGCAATCATAGTAGCACTGGTAATCTATTTTGAAAGACAGTGTCCTCGTAACTACTTTAGAAATAAGAGATTGATGAAAGTAGAGAACTTAATAGTGATGTGGATTAAGAATACGCAAGAGAATTAAGACAAGTAGGGTGGAGAGGGAGAATGGGTTTTAAAGATTGTTAGAAGATGTGTCTTGAGATGCATTGTGATTGTAGATCATTGGGCTATATGTGGTGAGTTAACCTCATGTGTTGATTAATCAATGTCATTCTCATTTAAATACTACTAACCTTGATGATTTCTTTATTGAAGGAAGATCTCTGACCAATATATTATATTCCCCTGACTTTGTGGCTCTAAGACTAGAAGAAGCTGGAGTCAAAGATGATGATAAACTCCAAAGTAGAAAAGACATCCTTGAAACAACAATCAAATTAAACAAGAAATTAAACAAGATTCATAAACATGCAAATTAAATGAAAGAAGACCACAAACAACAAGAAATAGAACACTATAAACCATTCCATTCTAAATTGCTTACTTATCTTCAACAGAGAACTAAGTTATAGCAGACACAGAATAAGAACAAAAGAAGAACCAATAAGTAACCGTGCATTGTAAGGGAAAGTAAAGAAAGCAAGAAAGAAAAGAGTAAAGAAACCAATTGTGGGAGGAAAAGAAGGAAAAGAAGAAGGAGGAAAGACAGAAGTAGAAGTGAATGAAGAATTTAATTAAACCAAGAGAAAAAAGAGAGTAAATATATTTAAAACACCAGTAGTCCCAGCAGTTGCTACTCCTCTTAAAGCATTTGACTACTCTCACCTCCAATTTAGACATGTCAAGAGATAATAATTCAAACTCAGTTTCTAAGTTCTATACTGATTCCAATCAAGAATAGTCATTTGCATAGCCACCTCCTCTTCCTTTAGAACATGATTCTTCCACAGAAGATGTAACCTCTACATATAATAGAACTGTAGAGTAACAATTAAGAGATGATGTGTCTAAGTTAATTAAGATAAGAATGTAAGGTAATGGTAGAATAATGTAACTAAAGATGGACCTTAGTCTGCTTAAATGTAGAGAGATGAATAGGGGAAGGGGTTATTAGTTTATGTAGTAGTAATCTAAATGTCGATGTTTGTTACTTTCCAGTAATATTCATTTGTTGTTTCTTCTTTTATTTATTCTCCAGACTCTCTCTGGAGAGCAGTTCTAATGAAGTGAGATTTAATCCCTTAAGTCAGCCTTTATAATTGATAGCAATCCTTTTGGTTTTTATAAAAGAATATAATGAATTAAATTCAAAACACAATACGAAATACCTATCCTTAATTATATATAAACTATAAAGTCTTACTAAATAAACCTTCATAATAAACGACACTGAAGTATTCCAATTACATTACCCTTAACATGCTATCCACCACCTATCCCACCCCCTATAATAACTTTTCACAGGTAGTCCATTACCTAATATGAATATTAATAATACTTAATATAATAGTTTATATTAGTAATAATAGTAGTCTGATCTTATCACACATCCATCATAGATAGATTGATATCATAACCAGATATAAAGAATGATTAATGATCTCTGTCATTTATCAATGGCTATTCAAGATAATAGATTATTAGGATTGTGATTTATTGAAAAAACTTATAGGCTAAAAAACTATTTAAAAACCATAAATACGAAAAGTAAAACATTTAGAATTGGAGGAGAGACTCCTGGAAATAGGATTGACTCAAGCAGGTGCTTTCTATTACTAGAGAAGGAGAACGAGATAGAAGAGAAATATAACCTTAATGATTTAGATAAGTATCATGAAAGTAAAAGAAGTGTGGTAAAGAGACCAATATAGTTATAACTACCTAGTCATCATGTTGGAGTTTTAAGGTTTATTATTAAGTAATGAAGAAGAAGAAGAAGGAGAAGAGAGAGAGTACCATGAAGAACAACTACAGAGTCATTAAGTAGCATAACTAGAAGATCATCCACTTACACATTCCATCCAAGATGAAGAAGAATAAGACGATGATAAACTGAATCAAATAGTAGAAGAAGATTAATTCAAACATATTCAGAATGATTCTTTAATGAAAATGAATTTAATTATGCAATGATAGCAGTCTTTGCTGCTCTTTGTATGGCATTGAATAAGAAAGATTTATTTAGTAGAATATATGTGTCACTTACCAATCCATCTCTGAAGAGGTGTAAATCAAGAGTCAAGAGACTCTCTCTTGTCAGATCTATTCTAATGCATACTGCTATGACTCAAACAGATAATAACTGGAAATCAGTTGAGATCGATAGCATAGCATTCTTCAAAGAGACATTTAAGAGAGATATCTATGATAATGACATCAAAGGGATTACAAATGGATTGATGGGAGTGAATACAAGGCGTAATTTAATACAAATAATTAATGTAGAGCATGGGAGAGTAATTGAAGTGAAATCTCTCATCTAAATTAAGACCAGCGAAGCAGATAATGGAGCAAGAGACCATTGAAAGAACTGGGGAATTCTTCATAATTCAAAAATAAGGGAATTTGTTCAAAGTTGATTGTAAATAATTCACTCTCTACAACTTTAAAAGAAGACCTCTTATAAAGAACAAACTGACATACATTGTGACTCATAACAGAAGTACTCTCAGACACCTGTCCCCAAAGATCAACAGAGAAAACCCCATCAAGATCCACCTTCATCCTAGCTAAATCAATCAACGTATCCAGTAACAAAACAGACAAATTCCCATAATAACAATATGAAACAACAACGGAAGAGTCTCTCCTCTCCCCTCCATAAACACCAGAGATCACATTCCCTTTCTATCAAATGCCCCTCTAAGTGAACCTGCCAATCACATCGCTCACCCTTACAAATAGATATCTCTCAACCATTCAATTATCTGTTAAGAGAATGCTATTACATATATAGATCATAATCTAATCTATGAATGTTAGTATATTAGAACCTCCCTCCAATACTCATTAGTCTAGTAAGTAATCTACACTACATGAAATGAATACAGAGAGAAAGATGAAGTAACAATGGGAATAGAGAGAGACTACTGGTTGTGATAAGGGATTACCAGAAGAGAAAGAGGGAGAAGAAGACTCAATACGTCGATTAGAAGTCCAATTATTAGATGTAATGATAGATATGGAGTGGAGATAATAAGTAGAGGGGATGAAGAACTCTCAAGAGAAGGTTAAATCAGGATATTCACTTTCTTTTAGTTATAGATCTCCATCAATATAAATATGTTATGATTCAAGTGGTTATCTCCTCTTGCTCTTTGCTTTCTATCCTCGCATTGCATAGTCTTCCTCTGTTATTATATTCAGACAGTCACAAGTATTAATGAGAAACTCATGTGTTGGTGGGTTCTTCTCTTATATTGGAGGGCATCGAGATGGATCAGATTATAATGATAGAGGAAAGGCTGAATTAATAGATTATGAATGGAGAATATATACAGCAAGGGAATAGACTAATTTAATAGTAAAGAAGGGATGAGGATAAGGGAATAAAGACCAAAGGGAAAGAGGTAGTCTTATGTTAATGAACCTTAAAACCTTATTAGTCTACTACCTTTAGATTAATCTGTTCTTTTCATCTACCTACCCATTAAACTAATGATACATTAGCTCCATGTGATCCCAAACATACAGATGATGAATACTCTTAAATGAAATAGGTTGATCTAAGAGAAGTGTTGTCTCTTCTGTTGAAAGGGTGACGAAAGATACATATTAGATAATTAATATGTTCATTGTATTTGGAATTATTTTAAGTCTTTAGATCAAAGTACTCTGACTATATATGATATAGACTTATACCGTTCAGAATGTAAGCATCCAAAGAAGATAACACCATTGACTCTCCCTTTCATACCTTCAGTTCTCTCTCCCATATTCACTCCCTCTAACGAATTCACTCTCTCGCTCTTTCCCTCCTTCTCTCTCACGCTCACACCATTATCATTCTCCCAGTAGATAGCAATACTCCAAATAAAACATAGATTCATCCTAAGTATAGATGAAACATTGACAGCCTAAGAGTAAGGATAGTAAAGTATTAAGACACGAGATAACTAATAGAATGGTAGAGTATGTTGTGTGATGATTAATAAGAAGATACAACAATCATAGATGAAGGGAAGTAAGAAGAAGAAGAAATAGAATGAGAAGTAATTAGAAATGGTAGAATAGGAAATAGCAGGAGGACTATCTATCTATTCGTATTAGATGTTAGATATCAATATTAGAGGGACTGCTATCATCTATTATCTATAACTATATAAATATTATTAAATGACTTAGTTTCAATGTCTTTGGATGACTTACTAAGTAGATTGCAAACTTGTATCTTATGCTTTATTTGCCTTCTCATGTGGTACATTCAGGCTAAGAGAGTGTGGGAGTCGATCCAGTGGGATCAAAGGGGTGCTAGGTTGTTTCAGATGTATTGGGAGGAGTAGGAGAACTAAATGGGGGATTTGAACTGTGTTCTTCTAAGAATTTAATGCATTTGTTTAGCGCAAGTAATACTCTATTACTATATATAATCAATTGAGGCAGTGTGTTTACTCATACGAGGATTACTGGAGAGGTTGAGAGTTTTTATTGAGAGGAGAATCTTTTAACTTCTTAGTTAACAGCACGATGACCTTAGTCAACTTCTTCTATCCTTTTATGAACTGTATGCATTTAGAGTTCTTTAAGATCCACCTGTTCTAATTACTCTTGCAAGACACCAATGAATTCATAATCGACGATGCTTGTCGGCATTTTGCAGATCGAATAAAGAAATTTAAACACTGCTTATATCTTATTGAAATGACAACTATCTCTAAAGTCTGTCTGGATACATTGTTTGACTACGAGAGTATTTGAACTTTCAATCAATCAACGAACTCAAGTCGTCACGCTTGCCTGTTTGAATACATCTCATTCCTCATTATTAAAGTTCCGAGGAAGAAATAAAGAAAGCAAGTCCAATGAAAATAGATAAAGAGAAGGGATTAATGAAGATACTGAAATTGGTATTTAACAAGAATTTCTAACTAAGAAGAAATATTAGAAGATAAATAATCTGAACTTGAAAAAGGATCAGCTGAATATGTATTAGATTTAGTTAAAGCATTGATCAACAGTTGTTTCATAACAACACTATTGCAGAATCAAATTAAATAGGAAAATATCTTAAAGTGATAATTCAAAGATGGGTTCTCTCTTTTCTAGCTATCTTGTGGGTCTCTCTTTATGCCTCCAGTGGATTTCATGATCGAAGCTGGAGAGGAGATACCCTTGTTCTCAAACCAGCACTACACAGCTTACAAGGATTATACTACTTGAAAATTAAATTGAAAGTTGTCTTTGAATTCCAAGCTATTGTCATATGTAAATTAATGCTTCTGAATGTAAATAAATCTAGATATTGACAGTATAACCAATACCTTTAGTCTGAGAGCACCAGAATTTGTTCCTTTTCATCGCCCCCCCAAAATGATAGCTTTCTTGTACTGCAGAACCTTTTATGTGGAGTTCCCTTATCTTGCATAAAGGATTTAAGGAGCTGCTAATTCAAAAATTGAAATCAAATCAAAACAATTCCGGTCCCTTCGTCTCCTCTGAGACTCTACACAAACTTGTTGACATAGAGAACTTTGAATTTAAAGCCCCAACAACCATCAACGCTATACCAATAATATGACCGTATCCAAAGCATTCAAGATGACCGCTGCTTACTACCACCTACTCCCAGAAATCCCAAATGAATCCTTGAACAACCAGACAGATTCAAACTCTGTTATTCGATGTTTGCCATAATATCTCTCGATTGATGCAAGTCTATTAACTGAATATGGATATCTATTTTAGTTAGCTCTCTTTATACAGAGAAGTTATAATACTATAAATAAAATTCGTTCCACTGCTTAGACATTTGTGAAGTGAGAGAATCTAGAATTGTATCCTTCAGTTTGGATAATTGAAGAGAAGAGCTATAACTGAATGAGGTACTAGATTGAGTGAGCATCGATCAGTTCGAAGTCAACTGATTATTGAGTACTTGATACTTCACTGATGTCAATGAAGTCAATGGCTGACTCTTACAGGGTCCTGGGGTCCTTGTAATCTCTCATAGTATCCATCATCTCCTCCGTCTCAGAGTCAAGTATCTTCTTCCTTCTCAATTCTATTCAAAGGTAAATTCTGTCCTCTCTATCTTAACTGGAGGTAAGGGAGAGAGAGAAAGATGCAGTTGCTAATAATGTAATTCCTCATATAAAAGTTAACCAGTATTGTCATCTATCTGTCAACAATACGAACTCCCTCTTAATAGTCGAGAGGTAATGATCAGCTTCTTAGTGAAAGGGAATGGTATACTCATTCCCTTATTATCCCATAGTTGCTTGGTCACCACCTTGTTCCAGATGACCTTGAGGTGTTGTATTAGATTTTCATTTCCTTTTCTCCTTTAGATCCTGAACTACATAGGGTGCTTAATCCACCTGAGAGGCAACCCTTTTAACTTCATGTTGATGTATTTAAATGCTCTTTATTAATATCCTTTATGCTTTAAAATTGAAAGAGAGACAATGAACCTGATTTCAAATTCAACTGATCTCGTCTTTATCTCTTTCAGGATTTGAGAATGATTCCAAGCCTGTTAAGGTAAGCGCATAGATAGACTTGCTTAACCTGAAATACTTTATGGGAAGATGTCTTCGAAAAAATGATTGTTAACAATAGAGATCTACCCATGACCAATTATACAAATCAATGATTAAAACATTATATACTAACACATTCAAGCCTCTTCTGACTCTGATTCTTCTTTATCTTGATCACTTTCAGTACTGTCTCCTGCAAACATTCTTAAGATTGTCTAAGCTAATTCTTTCTTAGACTTATTCTTTGCCAATTTCTATTTCTTAGCTTTCTTTGCATTTCTCTCTTTTTACAACGAAGTTGGCTAATCTTACTTCTTAGATTTCTCTTTCTAATAAGTTGCATGTTGTTCTTAAATGGACTTCCACATGTCAGGAGGCATATTCTTGAAATCATTCAACTTATGTTCTTTGCCATCAAACAAATGTCTCCTGTACCTCCAAAAGGAAGAAAGTGCCTCTATTTATTTCCCATGAATAGGACAGTACAACAAACCAGTATCTCTTTCTTTGATTGGATTCTTAGCATCAAAAGTCACATCTTTACAAAGATCTGGATAGTGAGGCTCAACTTCTTCATTATGTTCTTCTACTTTAATATCTGCCATTAACTTGTCAATTTCAGCAAATGCTTAGGGAGTGACTACTAGTATCATAGGCCCAAGCTTCAAAGATTCATTCTTAGCCTACAATTTGTCCAACAACTGATGGATTGCTTAAACACTTAATTCCATTTTTTCTTTATTAAATAATTATAATTCTTATTAGTGGTCTGATATTTATAGTATAATTTCACTCTCAATCTTAGTAGTGAGTATGTAAATATATATTGGGCAGAGTTTCTAATAATTGAAATAAACATAACTCCAAAAAGAATAGATAAGAATAGAGTCAGAATTAAAAATGGAAATTAATTTTAATTAATCAATGGTCAGTCATTCCCACCTTTTACGGGACTGGTAATGACGGGGGGCTTCCTTTTAGGCCTTTTCTGAGTAGCTTCAGTATCATGGTGAGGAGACAGTACTGAAAGTGAACAAGATAAAGAAGAATCAGAGTCAGAAGAAGCTTGAATGTGTTAGTATATAATGTTTTA
>JAGYYO010000150.1:0-13120 GCA_021441625.1 Diophrys sp. 3 WChen-2021
TGGATAATGATTTCAGCAAGCTAATCTCTCCTTACTAGTATATGGAAGGTGGATAGCCTTAGCTCTATAATATATCGAAGACGCATGGAAGATATAACCCGAGGATATTAAGAGGAGTCTTCACCTAAGAAGGGTCTACCTTTTTGTATTGGAAATCCTTTACAGTAGTTAAATCTCGTAGTAGATCACAAGAAACAGGGAAACATTTATTAGAAACAGCATCGGAGTATATGAAAAAGGAAAGGGATGGAAAAGGATAACTTCCCTTAATCATATGGTTTGAGACAACAAGGGAGTCCTATGAAGCTTTGATGTACTTATATGGGAGAAAGATCTAGATAAAATTCTAAGCAGGCAAAGAGTGGATCTTCACCAATAAAGAACATATCATGTCGTTTAGAGAGAAGCATGATAAACATCTATTCATGAAAGCTTGAGATAACTCTCTAAAAGTTTTAGTCATTGACTACATAAGAGACAAGCACCCTCTACCCAACGTTGTTAGAGCTGCACATGGAATTCCCCAAAGTAGAGGATGTGCATTGTCCTAAACAGAATAAGATTCTTATCTAGGTAAAATAATGGTTCAAGCAATGAAAAACTATGGTTTGGTTATCAATGTCGTCACAAAGACGGAACATGATGGAGAGACTTCAGAGAACGTTAAAACCAAAACTGTGTAAACCGCTCTACCCTGCGGTGGAATACCCATAGTTGAAAATCAATCAATGGACTTGACCTAACAATCAATACAATTCTTGCCAGAAGGCGAACCCGGACTTAACTCTACTGTCGACTCTGCTATTGAAGTAGAGGTGAAAATGCCTGAAAACAATATAACATAAACACACATGGATGAAACTGAAAGAAACTAGAATAAGGTCTAAGGAGACTAACAGGAGATATAGAAGAAGAAAACTATATCGAAGTAAACTAATGCAAAAACTTCATGCTAAAGAAAGAAAGGCAATAAAAACTAATTGGCCACAGAAACTCAGGATAAATAAGGGATGATTGAGCAACCAGAAAGCAATAATGTTGACATAAAGAATGAAATGGGAAAGGATAAAGCTACAAAGAGCAGTATGAAAAGGGAATAGGATAACTGACATTTATATTAATACTTAACTTAATACTTAACTTAACTTAACTTAATATTAATTTATAAATGATATTGAAGATTGTGAAATCTAATACCTATATTAGCAGCAATAGAACTAAGATTTAGATAAATAGAGATTAACAAATAGTACTTCGAATACAACATTTTGGGTTTTCACTGTAGAAAATGGAGAGATCTAGCAAGATTACATCACGAGTAACTATTGGCTCTTACTTTAATCCCCGAGATTGAAGAATTAGAAAATCATTTGTTAAAGGTTAAAGGTTAAAGGTTAAAGGAATTCATTTGTTATTATTAATTTGATAATGGGTGACATTGAATTTTTCTTCTCTGCCATTGTAACAACTGTAAAACAATTGTGGCTTCCTGGCTCTTTGCCTGTCAGTAAATAGCATTCCTGAATCTTCCAGTTACTTTTAAAACCAAGCAGAGAGAGTAGAGGAGCTTCTCAATTCATTACCACATCTTTGTTTTTCAAAAACCTAATTCTCGTTTGTGAGTCTTCTGCAAGAGATCTAATGTCCAGTTTATACTTTCATCAATATTGAGCATAACTTTTAAACACTTTCCAGAGTTTTAATGTCTTAGCATGAACTGCCGAAATTTGTTTATCTTCATCAATTATCTTTAGGGTTTTAGCGTCATATTAAAATTTACTTTATCGTTAACTTGGCTAGCCTTGGAATTTATTGATGAAGTCTGTCTGTAGTCACCTCGAACAAAAAGTTGATGGAGAGTCTTAGGGCATGGGCCCAGTAAGACTGCACTTCTCTCCCTATCTTGTTGAGGACTTTAACAACTCTGGAAAGCATCAATGCCTTGCCTTTCCTAATAAAAGGGAGCGCATTAGTCCGCAATCCCTTCTGGTCTCCAGCTTTTGCTTTAGACTGGCAAATAGAAGTACAATGGGGCTTGCTAAGATGAGTAGGGGCCTTGATAGAGAACGTTAGACGTAAGCTGTTTAAACAAGTCCTGCATTAGTTTCATCTTGTGAGTAGAGGCATTGTCAAGAATGAATAGGACTTTGCTTTAGTTAAATTTATATTTCTCTCTTACCATTATAACCAGTGATTTAAAGTATTCACTAAAGATCTGAGACGTAACAGGCACATTATTGAATGCATAGAACAACACACCTCCTTTATTACTAATAGCAGCAATAACTCCCAGACTTGAGTATCGATTTTTAACTAAACCTTTAGGAAAATGATAACAATATTCTCTTCACACACTGAAATTGAGAGCGCTCTCATAAACATTCACCACGATCCATCCTTCAGAGATGTGTTTGACAAATTCATGAGTGGCAGACTGTCTCGTTTTCATTGCAAGTGGGGTGTTCTCTTGCACCTTAGTGGGCTTCACTCTTACATATGTTCCGGCACAGCGCTTCTTCACGATTTATCTAAGTTTAGAGTTATTGACAGTAATCCCATGCTTTTGGAAAACTACATGGCCTAAATCTGCAATTCTCCTGAAAGGAAAGCCTTCTTCGAATTATGCTAACACCAATCTTCAATTTATTCTTGAGCTGGGTCAATAAAGTTACCTAAAGAATGTGATTGAATCTTATCTTTAGTTTACTCTGATTAGTCTCTCATTTTGTTTCCTTATTTAACTTTGAGATACTTTATATAGTCTACAGATCGAAGAAACAGTAAAGTCCCCACTTCTTAAAAGATTTACAGTATCTCTGATTCTTTCATTTTTAGTTTGCACAATAGTCTCACGCCTAGGAAAGGAATAGCCTGTGCCTTTAATCTATCCAAGATCTCTGCACTATCCCAGTTTGTGGCTCTTGCTCGCCTCCAGTGCCTAAGCCATCTCTCATTTTCTTCTTTTTATGAATTTCTGAAAGTATGACTTTATTTCTCACTTGATTAGAAAGTATTCGATTTGATGAATGCATGTTCATTTCATTTTGAATTATCCTTTCTACATCCTCAAGCAATTCTATGTAAGATAGCTAGGCTCTAAGCGAAGAAAACAATGCTTTGAGACTAGAGCTCTCTTAACATAAGAAGAGATAAGATCTGAACAAGAAGCAAGAGTATAGTGCAGGCAGTATTACTGAAAGGAGAAAACCTACACAAGTTACTCCCAGAAAGATGTGTCTATATTTTGATATTTTAAACAATTGCACATTGCATTTAGTTTTTCTTTTCTTAATATACATTTTCATTGATAACAGTAATGGTCATTATTATATTTTAAACTCAGTAATGGCTGAAGTTCAGAAGAAAGACCTTGGCAAGATAGAAGACAATGATGGGAAAGTGTGGCAATATGTATAAAACATGGATTCAAGTACCTGACATGCCCTACAGAAGGTTGCACCGCTGAAGTTACTATGGGCAACTCAGGATCTAAGCTTGTTAAGTTGACAAAAGACCACTCTGAGATGTGTAATTACTACTCAAACCTCCTGTCTAAGATTCCCCTCAAAAATCCAACAGTGCCTCCAGAGGAGGACGACTTGCTACATTCGAGAAAGCCTCTTCTACGACTAGTAAGACTATGCTTCCCGTAAAGATGTTGATAGTGCCAGGTTGGCTTAGCTTGGATGCTTACGTTTCTGTGGATGAGACAACAAAGATCTCTCAAGTGTTAAGCTACCTGAGTGACAACTACAAAGAACACTTGGAAGACGTTTGTCGCTTCTCTTTTGATTGCAGAGTCTTGACAGAAGATAAACTAGACACACCCACGACTGTGAAGCTTTCTAAGGTTCACTCTTTGGAAGATGAATTACTTATACTTATCTTTCCAAAGAAAGAGGCGCTAAGAGACACTGACGACAAATGAACTACTGTGAGGACACTTAGAACACTGACACTTCACTGATTGCAACTCAAATTTACTTGATTGATTAAAAATATAACTTAAAGAGTAATATTTTCCTTTAATTTATTCCAAACCTCTTTCTAAGGTAGGTAAAGCAGGGATGCTGGAGTTTTCATTGCAAGCTGCAGAAGATCTTGAATTCTAGCTCCATCAAGGTTAGGAATCACAGCATTCTTGATCTCATCGTTCTTAAAGTACTGAGGATTAATTGAATAATGCTTACTTTCTTCTAGCCCTGTATAACTATTAATAAAACATGAGGTTTGCAGAATTGTACTGAGGGACATAAGCACTCAGTTAACATAGTAGAAGTTTGTTTTTGCTATTAAATGATTAATCAGTGTTTAAAGAGTTTACATGAAATTTTCATTTTATTTATTAAATGTATCAGCGTTACTACCAAATTATTAGAAGTCAGCCTCTAAATAATGGAAGTTAAAAATTAAATTAATCCAATTGATTATAAAAATTAAAATGAAGTCTCCACCAAAGATGAGCAGGGCCGAGGTACTTCTGATGGACCCTGAAGCAAAGGCATAGAGGAAGAAAGATCTCAACGCCAAGAGGTAAGAGAGGAGTCGGTCAGCCAAGAAGAGGGCTAATGAAGAAGCATACAAAAAGACAAACAAGAAACAGGTTAAGAGATCTAGAGAGAACGCTCTTAAGAAGTTGGCAAATCCTCCTCCCTTGAAATCCAAAGCTTCAAAAATGAGAAGAGGGCATGGATGGAGCAGAACAGAGACTTGTAGGGAAGTCGGTCTCATCTTTTCTGACAACTTTTCATTTATTATTTCTTTAACTTTAGTGAAGCTAAGCTCTTCTTTCTCGTTTGAGCTCTTAACAAAGTTCCACACATTGCTTATCATATATTGATCAGGCAACTCTTGGACTGCACATGAAAGTTCTTTAAGATCTTATTTGAGCTGATCCGAATGTCCCATTTCAGATGAGAGCTCCTCCTCCTCTTCAGACACTTCAAGTTGAATAACAGAGTAATTCATACACGTTAGAGGTTCTCTATCATAAGTTGAAGATCTTAGGCAGCATTCAACAACTGAGCCGATTCGAGGAGAGCTAGTTTGTCCCTCGTGTAACTCTAGCAGCATATCTCTTGTGACAAAGTTTATAACGAAGAGTGTGTCATTCTCCAAATTTGAATAGACTGATTAATCATTTATAATTAGAATTAGAAGTAGATTATAACTATTTAGTGATAGAAGACTAATAGTAAGAAATCAATAGAGACGCAGAATCTTATATTACACTAAAGATTGACACTAGCACGCTAACCGACAAATTGAGAGCAAGAAAAGGGAGACTAGAAACACTCGAAGAAAAGACCTAAGAGGTCAGTAGAAGAATTTAAGCTTTGGCAGAAAGATAAGAACAGAGAAGGATCAAGGATTACATCAAAATCAGACCTGGAACTCTGAAATAAACTTAATAATTTAATTGAGATAAAGTAATGGAAGAAGTCGAATTAGGAGCAAACAGAGAGAATCTGGTTGAAACACAACACATACCTCTAATGTTAAAGATTTTAGCTCAACTCTAACACACATAGTACAGCAGCAGACCCAACCCTCCAATAGGCTATGCATCTCAAGAAGGCCATAAAGAATGGAGAGATTAACATTTGTTTGGAGAAGGAAAGATCCAAAATGTTAAGATTGGCAGTGGCAGATATTGCTATGAAGAGGGATCAAGACAATATGTTCTACCTGCAACGACAGGCATTTAAAATATTGATGCAAGAGTATTCGGACCCTTAATCCCTCAATGTGAGCACCTGGTGACATCAGCACTTAGAGTGATAATTATAGATGAACATGGAGTGAAAAGTATTAGATCAAACAACATTGCCAAAGAGCTAAGCATAGTCCAATGTACCTTTTTGGAGGACATAGAGTAGAGGAGCAAGTTCATAGGTAATGAGCAAGCGATGAGGACATGGTTCACCAAGCAGATGATCACTCCCATTACTCTATCACACTGCAAGATGCTATCCACAAGGTCTACTTGAAGACAATCAAACTAAGGAATAGGGTCGAACCAAAAGACAAAAGAGAAGATCTGAACTGCTGGGACTTAGTGATCCAATTAATGAACACTATGATTCATAGAACTAAACCAGGGATCATGCTCCCTCCATTACTAAAGTTACCATGAAGAATAACTGCAGACAAGAGGGAGGCATGCCTCCTATTTTAACATTGCATTTACACTACAATTTATCCTAGAGAATGAGATTGATGTAATGAATGACAACAGACTTCTTGACAAGACCATCTCGAACCTGAGGAATTGGCATGTGCAGCATCTTGAAACATAGCTAAAACAGAGATATCTTAGCATGAGACTCTTCAATGGGATATAAATTCATCAGAATGGAGAGATGATCGAACTCTCAGACAATGTCCTGGTCACAGCCTTATACATCAAGGGTATCAAACAAAGAAGGGCAAGGAACATCTTATAGCCTGTTGTATCTGCAGAACACAGAGAGATGAAATTTGGTAGAACCTACATACAGATAGATGGCTTATTTGGTTCTTATATTGGCTCAATATTTAAATCAGGTTAAAATGAGATTATGGTTGACCTGGGAAATGATTTCAAATACAGGATTTCGATATAAGGTTTAAATGGAACCCTAAGACAAGAACTTGATGAGAATGACCACCTTAGAACTCTCTCAGCTATAATCCAATAATCAAGTATAACGAATAAAGCATCAGACATCTCTCTCATTGTCGCATTTGTATATCTATCTTGGATCCCTTCTAAATTTAATTTACCCTCAGAGTCCCATTCAAGTTATGATCAATGAAACATCTGTCTGACTGAAAATAAATGACTCCTACACTGTTATATATGAGTTTAGAGTCTTTCATGACATGCGATTCAACTTCAACTAATCATCTCCTTTCTTTAACTATGAAATGACAGAACATGCTCTTATGTGCTCTTTAATACCAGATTAGTATAGATTTGCTTTTGCACATGTAAACTTAGCCTTTCACAATTCAATATTACATTGCCTGACATAGTTATGATATTCTAGTCTTGACATAGAGGAGAGCTCTAGTTAATACACACAACCTACAAGCAATACAGGACACCAACAGAAAAGTAAGGGAGAGTGATAACACTCATTAGAAAAGATTGAGAGAGTGAAGTAATAATGGTAATGAAATAGGGAGAGGTAATGATCTCAATTAAGATGAGATAGAATGAAACATAACTGATCATCAGGAATGCCTATTATAATGAGAGAGATGAATAGAATAAGCATATATAATCAAGAGAGAGGGTTAGGCAATTCAACATTGTAGGAGAAAGACAGATAAATACGTAGGTAGAGTATTAACTGGATTAGTTTAAGTCGTTCGATGATCATAAGGATCGTTCTGACTGAACTATGAATTGATAAGGTGCGTCATTTCCTATAGATGTAATTAATATTGGAATAATACAACCGGATAAGAGAAGTAAATGAAATCAATCCTGCTGTCAAACAGAGACTCAGAAGAATAATATAGCAATATTTATGGAATACAGAGGAAGAAAGCATATCTATTTCTGCTTTAAGTGTTACTTGAATAGGACTAGTCTGCATGGAAGTGGATCTAATATAAGTGCAAACCACAGAGAGAGAATGATAGACATCACTATATCTAACTTCGACCCAGAAGGGAAAGAAGACATCGTAAAAAGGAGTGAGTTATCATATAATGATTTCTTGGTAACTCAGTTGAGAAAAGATACACGTAAACTTATTGTACCCAGGTTGCCAGACAAGGATAAAGTAAAGAGTGTAATTAAAAATAAATTCAAAGAGATCCAGACAGTCTCAAAGAATTCCTACCTGCACCCATAAGGAATCTCATCCCTCAAAAGCATTTCTATCAAAGATCGACTACAGGTAAACAAAGTGTATCCCAGAAGAGCCCGACCAAGAAACAACAAATAAACTAGAGTAACCCCTTAAGAAAATGATACAAACATTCAGACAGCTAGCAAACATTAACCCATCCCACATTGATAAGTACATAAACACAATAAACAAACAACCAAGATAAAATAAACCCATGGACTCATTGTCTAGATTATCCAAACATTTTACAGAAGATGAGAAGGTCTTAAATGCAGAAGAGACAAGTAGAAAACTATCTAAACATATAGAAAATACCTATGCATCCAATGACACACCTGAACGAGTAGAAAGATCTAGAATACTTATGGATAAGCCAGAGGAGGAGAGACTAGATAAAGCGATTGAACAGGCTATAGATGCAACTAAGTCGAATAAGAAATAGGGAGTAGAGTGCATGCAGGTTAATTACTTGAGGAAGACTGGATAGAGTAGAGGGTTCGGGAATCAGGGAAGGAGGGTGGTTATGGGAAGAGGATCTTATTGGAGATGAGGATGGGTAGAGTAGTTATCCTGACGAAGGATGGATGGGAGAGAGATAGCGAAAATTGAATAGATAAGGATTATATCTGTACTGGGATATGTCATTAAGATTAGTGAGAGAACAATATGAAATAAACTGGATTCAGGCATGAGTACGGATCACTGGTGGATCTGTAGATATAGACAAAGCGCATGCAAAGGAACATCTAAAGGAAGAGAAGAGCACACCACAATCAATATCCTACAAACCAATGACAACATAAATCAAAAGTAATTGATCCATGCTCTTCAAAGATTCATCATTGAATCTTATCAAGCCCCCATAATCTCTAAATATAACCTTGATACAAGCCCTATAAGTAATAATAGATTAACCATGTGTAGAATACGAAGGAGAAATCATCGAATAAAGAAAAGGATACTCTAAAGGTAGTCGTGTCCCCATTGATATTCAATATCTACATATATGAAGTAACAAAGGGACTTACTAAAGGAATAAGAAAGAATAATATATTATTATATGCTGATGATATAGTAATGTATGCTAAAGAGGAGAGAGAACTGTGACAGATGATGGATACGATAAAGACAGAGCTAATGAAGAGGGGGTTTGAGATAGCAGATTATAAAACTAAGGTTATTTCATTTAATAGGTGGAAGGTTAGGATTATAGGTATAAAGACAGAGATGGATATGATGTATCTGGGAACAACTATTTGATTTTGGACAACGTATTTGATGAGGGAGATGAATCAAATTATGAATAGGAAGATCAACTATGATAGATATGACTATAGAGGAGTGTGCTTTAATTCAGGAAAAGATATCTGATGTCGGTGATATACTATAGGACGCAAACTCATCTGAATTCAGAAATGGTAAAAGAGGAGACCGTGCTAAAATTCAAGAGAAGAGTGAATAAGGAGTATTAATGTAGTCCTCTCGGAAGATCCTTCCCTGGAGACATTGAGTAAATAGCAACAACTGATAATAGATTACCAAATCCTTATGAATTAGTGATAGTGGAGAAAATATACTTGAAAACCTTTCTTCAAATGTATGGTCTTAAGATGTAACTCAAGTTAGATCAGTGGATTTAAGCGGCAGACCTCTTCCCCTTACTTTGAGGGTCTGCAGGAGAAAACGGAGAGATTATTATCCTTTGAAAGAGAGATGCTTTACAGTAGCTCTCAAGGCAATTTAAGACACAAATGCCTCCCCAATTTAATTAATGAAGACCAATTGAGAGTGGTAATAATGATTGATACAAAGGATGGCATCATTAGAAGTAAGATCCTATGACCATGCACAAAAGGGGATCAGTATTTCTGTAGGACCCTCTGGAGAAATACCCAGAGAAACAGAGGATAAAGAGACATCATTGAACTACTAGTAGAGAGCACCAAAGTAGAATTTATCTCCCCCAGAGTCTAATAAAATCCAGAAGGATCCTATAAAAGTAACAACACAAACATAAAATATAGCTTATAAAATCTAAAGATCAAAGATATCCCTGCCTTCCCACCAACGGGAGAGGGAGGGAGGGGAGGAGGGTTGTGGTGAGATGTCGTGGAGAGGGGATTATGATAGAGGATGAGGAGATGGGGATGGCGAGGATCATGTGGGGCTTTCTCAGCTATTGAATCATTTGAGTCCAGATATGCTATTGCTAACAAGCTTATCTCTCTCCAAGATGGTCTGAGCAACAATTGGTTGACGGTTCACTAAGTACGGAAATCACTGAAGTAACGGAGGATGGATGGCCTATGCCTAGAATTTGATTAATATGTTATTAAATATGTATGAGGTGTGAGCCTCCTCTGCATCAACTTGTTACACAAATTCTGAATAAGTACTTATGAGCCAAGGCACATACTAGCCGGCTCCGACATCGTCGTCAATGGAAAGCAATGACCATGAGAGCACTCCCCATCATTGAGGGAAACACTCCAGAGAAGATCCCGTCTGAGGGAGGAAGAAACTAATGAACAAACACTGCAACCAATACAGCCTCAGAGAACACCTCCTGGAGGCTCAACAAGAGCAGAGAGCCCAGAGAAAGAATGAGCACATGATGCAAAGGAGAGGAATGGGGAGCAGACCCACACAAACAGCTAACATGAACCCATTAACAGAAAACCCGGGTGAAAGGGAATTTAAACGAGCATCATCCTCCAACTGGGACGATAAACCAAGTGTGCCTGAGGAGCAGAGTCGCAGCACACAAACCATCACCATCCTGGGGGACCAGGGTTGGAAGGAGCAGCACAAGATCTTCAAGAGAACCATCTCAACGCAATCCCACAACGAGGAGATGACTACAGCCATCATACTGAGAAAAGATTACACCCTCGTGAGAATCCTCATGAAGCAACATGGATATAGACTGATGATGTACAAGATCCCTGGAGATGACAAGTCGAAGGGATGATAATTCGTCCGTGCCAATTCTAGGCATCAGACGGGACCCAATCCCACCCAAGTACTCATTGATGAGACCTTAATTTAATTATTAATGAAGAATTCTAATTAGTCCAACACATACGCAGTTGGACGAGCTGCAACCTCAATCATAGCAGGAAGGTCTAAAGCTTAAAAACCTCATGTCACACTTATTAGGAGATTAGCATTCTGAAGCCCTTGATTAATGGGGACAGATAGGGACTTCAGAAACTTAGTGCTCCAAGTGTTAGAGTATTATGCACATGATCAGATCTTTTCTGATGTGAAAATTGATTATCAACTGGAAGGCCTATGCCTTCGAATACATCAGAGATGAGGATGAGCACACCGAAGAGGACTACTATACTCTGCCAGAGACGAATCATTCAGAGCTGCCATTGGAAAGACAGTCAGAGACAGGGTGAGCTGGTCTCCAATTCGCTAAACTTAAGCGAGTCTGTTGAATTTTTACTGGACTTGACTTGAAAAGTCTTTCCGCCTTCTCTAGCAGACTCCATATTCTAAACGGTGTTTCCCATTGTTACTTGGATAGATTAGAGCAAAATGAATCTGTAGATAGCGAATGTGTTCGTTATTACCTTACCACCTATAGATAACAATAGATAACAAGTCTTTTATTGGCGTGTGACTAAAAGTATTTGAAATGCTTTTAAGATTTAAAGAAATGGCGCCTCTTTTATTGACTGAGTGTGTCGTAATGCTTATTACTCAAACTAATGCTCTTAGTAGTGAAAGATAGCCATGTTAATTACACATTCATATTAATGATCATTTTTATCATAATTCACATATTTATTTCATTTAACTAAAGAATAATTTTTACTTAACCAAGCTCTCTACCAGAGCAAAAAGCCTGCCAGCTTAAAATGCTGTGCCAAGCAAAGTCCGTGAACAAGAACGGAGGTCAGGTTTGGATCCTCTAGCTAGACGTTAAACTTTTATTAATTATTGTTTTTCATTAGGTATTTAGTGTCAAGATAAAACCTCTCCTAAAACCTCTCCTATTAGCTATTAGAAAATTATGGAGAGTTATGTCGCCAAATATATTATCGTACTTACGGGTATGGCTAGGTCTAATAGATGATAATAGGAGTCCGACCAATGCTACCCTTTGACTTAGAATGATATTTATATAAGTGTCTTAGACCCTGTATCTCCTGCTCTAAGTCAAAAACGTTGGTGATCGCAAGTGTCTTAGATCCAGGAAGTACTAAACGTTGGTCTTGCCTGATTGGGCTGGTGAGAATGTGCGAATCTTTTGTTTTATGAAGAATTCAAGTTGTGGATGATTCTAATTTATTAAATGGCAGCAATAGTGCCAAGAGAAAAGTTATAGTGACGATGACAATATTCAAGATGGATATGGATGTTATTATAAGAGGACAGGAGCGATGAATGAATTTGATAACAAATTCAATTAAGTCTTAAATGGGGAAACATATTTTGCTATCCTTGGCCTTTTTGATGCAAAAGTCTAGCAACAGTTTTTGGCTAATTCTTTAAACATTATCCAGATGAAACCTCGCCCCAATTCTCCCCTATAAATTATGGCTCCGCAACGTGGAGAATAAATCCCTAGGTTGGAATTGTGGCAAGCATTTTCTGAAATCTCTTTGAGGACTTAGTATTTTTGAGGCTCAGCATAATCCCCAGCCTTAATTAATTCCATTACCCATTAAATAAGCCCATTGATTAATGACTGACTGATGGATGATTCTATATAACCATTGGAACCCTAGGTAGAAGAGGTGGCCATTCATCTGAATAGATCTAACACCATAACAAATAACTCTTCTCCAATATATGTAATCATCACCATCAATTTTCCATTTCTCCCTAACCCGCAGCGACCAAATCAATTCCCAACCCTCCCTTGCTTCTCCTAACCACTCACTACCCGTCTCAAAATCCCCATCCCCTCTCCCCTTCTCTCCCTCTTCTCCTCTCCCCCATTACCATAACCGTCTCTTCTCCCATATTATATTAATACGTTCTCCAAGCACTCAATGTACTACACGTATATGTGTGTACTACATAGACAGTAAGCACTGCATGCACTGTGTATTAGATAGTAGTATTGAAATTATAATAGAGAGATAGAGAGAGGGAGGAGAGGGTTTGATTACATAGCAAATCAAGATTTAAAGATAGGTCTTGGGAATTTGTTATGGATTTTATAATTATATCATACTTATAAGGATTAACCAGTTTTCTTAGTAAGTTTATGTACATTAATGTAATAGGAGTTATGGGGTCCCCCCTACCCCCTAACT